>OY982562.1:15611022-15896022 GCA_963859945.1 Euplagia quadripunctaria | reverse complement strand
CCCACACCGTGTGTAAATACTCCAGCGGTGACGCCGTACCGCATGCCACCTCGATACACTCCATTGTAATTGAAAACCAATGTCATTACAAATAAGTTCATTTTACTTAATCACCACGCATAGAATTTCGCTTTATTTGCGAATTCATCGCCTGGCGTGCCGCATACACATTGAATACTTTTACTTTTATTTTGAGCTTAAGTTTTAGAACTTATAAAAAATACTAACGTACTATTTAACCGCCTAATTTAGTTCTTATTTTTGGCACCCATAAAATGTTTTGTGAAAGCCAACCGTGCTTCGCAATTTTTGCATCTACATAATATGCTTTTGCGTCATTATGTTTGCTAAACCCACTCACTAGTGAAGAGCGATATCAGCGGGGCGTCTGACCTCTAGGGTCGTACGCTTGTAGAGCTTATTAAAACTTTGTCACCGTATTATATCCTTAGCCGTCGTTAAGGAAAACGTGGTTGAAAATAAGGACACTCACAACACAATAATTATTTAAAATTTAAACTCGAACCAAGGGTTAAATACTTTTTATAAAACATTAAATAATAAGGTAAATAATTGAATAATTAGGTGTCACTTTACGATAAAACGAATATTTACACTTATGTGAAACCACAGGCAATCAAAAGTTATAATGATATTTTAAAAATAAATACATGCCTGCTAATTTATTTTACAGACCTACCGTATATTTATTGAACGAACAAGGTAAGCTTATGGTACAAGATCAGTAACTCATCTTACAATGTTCATGTTGTCACCCTATTCAATGCACCTTATTAATATATTACTGATAAGTGTCGACAGATTTAAACCGACAGGTGGATAAGGTTGGCAATCTCCGATTTTCCACCACCTTACTTGTATAAAAAATATACAAGACTATCATGTTCTTCACCGTTGAGGCAAATTATAGTGAACTTCTAATATGCACTTGGAAAAGTAAAATTTGTGTGAACGGGGATGACCCTTCAGTCACTTTAGACTACACAATACATGTGTCGTACGTACGTGTCCTGCGCTGTACTAATACTACATCTAATGGATATAATCCAAGCTTTGTTTACATAACCTATGAAAATGTAAGATTAAATTAATTATAAGTAGAGAATTTATTAAATCTGTTTTCTATAGTTTTATGTTTTCTATATTTGCATTATTTAAGAAATGCTAACGTCAGTCCTTGATAAATCCATCTAAATCTATAAAAAACTTTGTTATCTAAACAGTCTTTCTGCATTTAGCATTGCACAATGCGGACTAAATGTCATATACTTATATTGTATTATCTATATAAAGAGGATAGAGTGACGAGAGTTGAAAATGAGTACAAAATTAATAACTAATTTAGTATATATACCTAAGGCATATAAGTGGACAGGTCGATCGTGGTCGACCCCGAAAACTGGAAAAAAAACATGTCGTAAGCACCCGAAACCGGCAAACTTGTATGAAAGATAACTTGTAAAGGATATTTGTAAGGACAGAAGCAAATAGAGGACTGTCGTCTGCACTCCCAATAGAGAGAGGTGGGTTTCCACATACATACATGTATGTATGTGGTAGATATTGTGTATGTGATCTGGGCCCTTATAGAAAAATACACACAGGTTACATTTTCTAGAGTTTTAGTGGATACGATCGTGAACCAATTTAATGATTTTTTTTATTGAATGAGTTAAAGGATTGAAGATATAGAGACATGAACACACGACTCCGCTACTAGTAGTGCTCTTTTACCACTGTTTCATTTTGGATACTGGAGATACTGCACCAGTCAGGGGCTAAAATTCAAACCTCATTTAGTACGATAAACTACAATATCTATACAAATAAATAAAATAGAAGTGTCTGTTTGTAGTGTCATAATAACATCATTTTACTAATTGCATCCGAAAGTTTACACGGTACATATACGTAAATCAATTTTCAAAAGTGTTGTCTGTCTGTCTGTTTGTTCAGGCTAATCTCCGGAACGGGTGGAACGATTTACACGGGACTTTCACTGGCAGGTAGCTATTTATAAGGAGTAATTTAGGCTACTTTTATTATGGAAAAAGAATTAAAATTCCGCACAATATATATAAATATGTACACGCGAGCAAACCTGCGCGGGGAACAGCAAGTTGTAAATATTAACAATAACTGTTAGGTTTCCGTTAAGTCGTATATCACTGAAGCAAAGCCGAACTCGCTTCTATTATCTATGAATAGGATGGAGTCGATTGCAGGGGTAACATACGTCATGCCCCATGATCTGCGAGTTCTAAAGTGATATCTACGCATTGCGCAGCGAGCTAATTGTTCACGTGTCCAGGTGATAAGTTATCGACATCGGCACCAGTCACGACTAAGCTCATTATTAAGACCTTTAACTTTCTATCATCAACTACATACTACAAACGTCAAATGCCATATGCACGCCTCTATAATCTATCACCATTCTCCTACACATTTTGACAAAATTATACAATAATAGGCTGAGAACACAAGCATTACGAGCCCATATATAAATAGCAACATAATTAGACCTGTCAATACAACCGATTGTACCTGAATCGATTTAATATTATCAGATGATTTTATCGTTAAGTGTTAGTGATTGTTCGTTACAAAAGACTGATTAACACAGACGGATTAGAACGGATATCTAGTTTGACACAACTGCTTAGGTACTACCGCTTGCACCTTTGACCTTGTACGTGCCCCTTTCAAAATAGCACCGCATTCCATACTGTAACGACGTGGTATTCACGCGACCCGCTCTATTGTTCCTCTATTTAAACTTTACACATTGGAATTCTCGACATACATATATACTCATTCACCTTCCGCAGCACCTCTATTCTGATCTACTGATATGACTTAACTTATGACACAAAAGTACTATATAACATACTAATAGTACTGAAAGACAAAATCTAATATTAATCCCAGTAAAGGAGAAGCTTTTTTTTGTGCGTGTGAAAACCCCCTCGGGCCGTTACCCCACCGGGGTTTTCGGTGGCGGTGTGTCGGAATCGAACCGACTAAAACCACACGGTATGCCGTACTGCGCCTAAAATAGGAGGGATCCGGGAAGTAAAGGAGAAGCTAATGTAACCATTTACGTAGGTACATCCATTTCTATGTTTGATGTTTCGAGTCTTTATAAGTGCAAGTAATCATTTACCATCAGGAAGGTCCTATGCTTGTTTTTTGCTACCCTGGTTGTTTAAACATTAAATATCTACAATAACAATTGGTTTTCCTACACTTTTCTAATAAACTTTCTGTATTTGATTCCAGGAGAGTTACATTACAATTAGATTCGTTTTGTTATAACCACAATAAAAAGATATACTGATAAATGAGCGGCTTGGCGAAATTTTTTTTAAATTATCGATTTCGAATAATTGATGACCAATTTTATGAAATAAAGATATTAAATTTGAATCTTCCCTTTCAAGGGTTTACCATTAAAATGGGGGACTTAAACTAAGCACAGTGGCGCACAAAACTGAAAAAGTTCAGATATAACATAATCCATTATAAAAATTCAACGTGTCGATACTAGCCCCTGCTATTATACAGACAGGCGTATCTAAAATGTTATTCAACTTGACGCAATTGTAGACTGTCGGATTTAATAGCTGTATCGTGACGGTAGGCTTCCGCCAGGTGTCACAAAAAAATTAAAAATTCAGTGGCAAACAGAAGTTTAAAGAAGTCGTGACTAGTTTCTAGTGAAATTCGTAAAAGCGACAGCACTAAACGTGATGACTATTTTTAAAACTTACAGCCATTTTTGTGTCGTTTATTCCGCAGTGTTTTTGTCTTAAATCAGAGAACAAAACCAGGTATACTTGATCACTTAACTTATCGATAGTACGCATTATATGCTATGAATAGGTAATTTTATAAACAAGAAAAACTTTTTGAACACTCGACCTTTGTGAGCGAGTCACGACGACCTCTGAATAACATAGTGAATACAAAAAATAAATAAAATCTTGTATAGATAGGCGTCGAGCAAGTTGTATGATTGTCGCACAAGTCAATAGTTTATGTCGCAAAACGAAAAACAAACACGATTAGCCTACTATTTAAACCAGCTTAAGTATGTGTTGAAATAATATTAATTTATCACAGGCAACTGTAGCTTAAAGTTCCTCGCAGATTTGTAATCACGAGATTAATGGTTCTAAAGTGCCAGGATTAGTTGTACAGCTGCTTATTTTTTGGCAACTTCAGATTGTTAATGGTATGTATTTTCATTGAATTTAGATGACTCTAATTACTTAAAATAGTAGAGATAAATTGACATGATTAATATTTTAGAGTTATATTAACTGTTATGTCATTATAACAGCTTGCCAGGACTATGTAATTCTAAGACGAAAATCCACAATATTATCATAAATAAATAAATAATAATGACTTCACGCATCTCACACACGGCCGTCTGATCCCAAACTAGGCAGAGCCTGTATTGTAACCAGAATGCTGATAAACATGCTTATATATTTCTATATACATACATATTATAGATAAATTATACCCAGACACAGAATGTATGTGTTGATGTTTGACATACCACAATGCAGCATAGTAAAGGTAAAGGCTATAAAACATTAACAAACTTACGAATTAACTAATTTACAATATCATTGCTAGAGGAAATGAGGATTGGTAAAAGTTACAAAAACATTTATAATTAATGATGCGTTCCCTCATCACTTCAGCACCATTCAAAGTAAAAACTTCGAGAAAAGTCGGACTTACATGAATCGCAAAAAAAAATCAGAAGTAGTTAGTCAGACCTAGTTGCATCAAGTGCATAACAGTTTCAATTAAACCAATACTGATGGAATCGATGTTCTAACGCGTAGAAAACTGTTGCGTGTCGAATTAATTGCTTCGAAACTAGTAATTGACTGATCATGTTTACATTTTGCAACAAAATTTTACACAACATGTTGGTAGTGTACACAGTTCCGGTTATCGTTTAAATATACTGCGCCCTGAGGATGAATAAATTAACATTATTTTATGTTTGTAATATCCTGTTGTTACAAACATATATAAGCAAACAGATATTTATCAGCAAATAGAGGACAGGAGACGAAGAGACCACACCACAGGAATCACTGCTTTGATTGAAAAACTGTGAACCAGTATGCAAGACAAACTGATGAGCACTGATGGTCAGTGTTAGGGTATTAATCTGAGGAGCGATAAATCGTTTCATGATCTGTAGAGTGGTAAGTTGCATGTTGGAATCGAAACTCTGGAGGTTCGATTTCAACATGTTTACTTGTAAACCAAACTGTGTTTCGCTATTGATGGGGAAGGGGCCTATTATAACACCTATATTGCAAGGGGCTCTGGTATAATTTGCAAAAACGTGCCCAAGAAGGTTCGATATCCATGGTTCTAAGCACCACAGTTATAATTTAAAATATAAAACTATTACAAAAAGTCGTCTCAAAACTTGGCAAATACATAGGGATTAATCTCGCAGTTTCTTCAATAAAGAACAAAACATTTATACACATACACGTATTTTTAAAAATAATAGCGTAATAATATTATACAAACACAAAATTCCTAAACAAAATATTAAAGTGAAGTAAAAGGATTATTAAAATAAAATTTTTTGTCAACTAAAGCACAGTATAATGTATATACATATACTGTGACTAAAGGTACGAATATACATATATTATATATGTCGTTGGCCGTTCGTTGAATTGGGCCGATCGAAATGAGACTGACCTGTTGGTGAGATGAGCATAATCATTTGTTCTGTGTCTGGGTGTAATTTATCTATAATATGTATGTATCTAGAAAAATATAAGTATGTTTATCAGCAGTCTGGTTACTGGTACAGGCTCTGCCTAGATTAGGATCAGACGGCCGTGTATGAGATGTGTCAAGTTCTTATTATTATTTTGTAATTTGCCCGATTATTTCATGATACGCCCAATCTTAAGTTGGGTAAATCATGAGAGCAACCTATTTGTCGATTTGCCCAACTAGCCACTTGGCCGCATCAAGATATGGCTAGGCGTATCGTAATTAGTAATGTGCCGGATATCCATACGGATTTCCGAGAGAGGAAAATGATCTGTATCCGTATCCGTATCCGTTACTTTTTGGCGGATCTTGAACGGATCTTTTACGTTATTATATTTTATTACGCTTATGAAATTCTAAATTTAAATATTAAGTATATTTTATTTTTCGCTAAAATTGAATATCCGATTTCTAATGTAGTGAATTACTAATATTATTTTCAATTATAAGGTATTATTTGACTATCTTTATAACGACATCAAATCCCAAACCTTACAAAGGTTGTGTATTTAAGTAATTATTAAAAAAACTCGCGAAATGCAAGTTGAAACATATCGTGTTACGAGTCCTCAACGTCAACTGTCGTATCAAGGTCACGCGTATCGGCATCAACTGACAAAAAAACTTCAGATTTTCACAAAGTTTCCATATTGATTTTGTATAAAAACCTTGTTCCTACTATTGCAGTTATGTTCAAACCGAATTTACTAAAGTCCATTTAGCCATTCTCAAGTGTTGCGTTTAACATCAAACCGTGTTTTATATTTAAGATACATTTCTTTAGTCACCCTATAGAATCGATCTGCCCAAACATGGCTGTGCAAATCGTCGAAAGTTAAGCTATATGGCAGGTATTAGGCAGGCAAATCAAGAAATGTCGTGCCCAGGCAGGTCTCGATCGGTCTAATGCAACGATCATCCTACGACATATGTATACACAATAATAAATTTTATGGTCCATGTATATTTGCCCGTCATTCATAGACAGAGTGAAGGTGGTGACGACCTCTATTTGCTCACACAGCCAGTAGCAACTAAGCTGTTTGTGCATTTCTCGTAATTTGTTTGCATATCGTTGACTTTAATATGATCGCGAAAGTTTAAAAGTTAGTCTAGAACTTGAGTCATAATTATGTTTTCATAATATTCCTTCTAAGGATAATACTCTCTTATGAAAGTTGACAACAACCTTTTATATAAAGGATGGTTTGGATGAAAATTAGGGTTTGCGATACTGAACAGACAATGAACTTACCCACTTCATCCATTATTTTGCACTGTCTTATCCAACCAATAGTTCCAAGGCCACGTTGAGAAATAAAGTTTCACAAAATATGAGGCACTTCTGTAGGTATCGGTAGAACGTGTCGGGAGAATGAACATTATTATGAATGAAAATTATTAACAAACCATTGTTAGTTGAAAGTAATGCGTGACGATTATTATGGTAATTTTGACTAGTAGTGATTTTTATCAGTATCTCGACTATGGTTCGTCATGCTCACTAAAATGTCATTGCTTGCGGCGTCGTCATGGGGGGGTCGTTTCTTTCCCTCTGATATGGCGAAGGAGACGATGGCTGGTCCATGCGTCATACTCGTGAACGGGTGCTGCTTGGGGTGACTGGTCGGCCTAGTCAGCGATGCTTTAGCCTATACTATTATTTTGGTTCGTTCAACTGCAACTCTAGCCTCTTAATCCAGTCACGAATTAGTTTTAACAGTAGACTTTGTAACTGATGTGCACCTTGAATGATTTCTATGTTTTATAGGTTCGAACCTTCAACGGTATCACTGAGTGATATTTTTTGTTTGTACGTTAGCTTTTGGAGCATTTCAATAAAATGAAATTCAGGTGGCAACAGCTTGCATCATGCTTACCTTTTATGTAACACTAATACCACTGTACCTGAAGATCTGACTTTTAAAAAGAGTGGCCATGAGTTTCTTTGCCAGTATTCTTCTCATAAGGCTCTACGCATTTTGGAAACTGGAAGTTATAGATCGACACAAGCAGGCAGTAGATTTTGGTGTTTTCACCTAATTTACCTCGACAATCCAGTACATGCTGTGGCGTCTATTTGCGTCGATCTATGATTTTTAACAGTAGCTTCAATTTAACGTTCATAAATGTCACTTAGTGTCTTAATTGAATAAATGATTTTGAATTTGAATTTGAACGTCAAAATTGGAAAAAAAGAGGGTCACTGCTACTTTCGCTGAAACGAGTGAATCATGAGAAAGTTTACTGTCCTTAAATAGAAAACGTTCTCGCGGTTCACTCGTGGTACACGAGTGACAATAATAAGCCTAGGTTGACTATTAACAAATCTTACCCTTACCCTTTTTGATATGACTTTTTGAAGGGGAAACTTCTTCAGCAGCGTTGTGTACTTTTTGGGATATGTAAAAAATGTTAAACTCGCATCAGGACACGTGACCCTGATCGAAAATTCGTAAGACGGTGCCGAGTTTCTTATATTTAAAAATTTTTAAAAGTTTTTTTTTTTTTTATTGTACGTGGGCAAACGAGCAGACGGGTCACCTGATGGTAAATGACTACCGCCGCCCATGGGCACCTGCAACTCGAGAATCACAAGTGCGTTGCCGCCCTTTAAGGTGGGAGTAGGAGAAGAGGGGGAGGGGGGAAAGAGGGGGAAGAGGGGGGAGAGGGGAAGGACGGGAATAAGGGAGAGGGAAGGGTTAGGGCCTCCGGTAACCTCACTCACGCGGCGAAATGAAATGCAAGCATTGCTTCACGGCTGGTTTTCTGTGAGGCCGTGGTAACGAGCGGAGTCGAGCCGGCCCATACGTGCCGAAGCATGGCTCTCCCACATTCGAAATTCAAACATTTATGAGCGGCCAGTAGCGCAGAACTTCCAGTGTATCCTATGTATACATTTAGATATGTTATTACCTACTTTTTATTTTTAACCTAATTATATATATATATATATATATATATATACAGATGTGTGTGTGTATGTATATGCAAATACATTGTGAAGTTATGTTTTCACTTCTGACTGCAGTCCTACGACTGACTGTTTTTTTTATATAAATAATGTAATATGCGGTAAGTGCTTCTAAAAAGACCAGTACTTAAAAGGATAAAATTTTGCACTCTTAAATTTTAAGTACTTTACGCATGCCAGTTGCCAAAACCGCTCATTAAATATTATGAGATGACTTATGAATCTGAAAATAATTCACGCAAAAGGTTATGTAAACTCGCAGGTCATCTCTATAATTCTACTTGACCATGAAGGTGTATTAAACTGCATACAAAATTGAGATGTTTGTGATGAAATATCGACACCACAGATCTTACTATCAAAGAAGGTGGACCAAGAATTAGGAAATCTTACAAAAATTGACACTTGTCCGTACCGTGAAATGACAAACGAAGTTAAGCTGTAGAGAGAATTTTACAAAATATCATACTTTTGCTCGCCTAAAATCGCCTATATATTAAGTTTGTAATATTGTGGAATTCACCTATCACACACCTCTTGGCTCCATCATCAGATACTCAACGCCAAGTGCAAACAGCAAAACAAATTATATGACCTGAAATACGAGAGGCTTACCAGTAGCTACTTAAGAGTTAACTATTCTATTCACTATTACTATTATTGTCTATTACTATCACTATATATATTATTACTATCACTATAACTATTCACTTCCTGGGTCTATCATCCGACCCTCATTACCAAGCGATTTTGACGAATCCAATAGATTGGTCTATTGGATTCGTCAAAATCTAATCATATGAGCCTAAGCTCGAGGGATTTACTAGTAGCCACTGAAACGTTTCACTATCCACCTCATGGTTCCATCATCAAATCAGCTCCAAGGTTATAGCATTGTCAGCAATGCTTTAAGTGGTTACCTCGCCATTACTCCGAGTGTTGTGGGTTCAAATCCCACACGGAACAAAAATTTGTGTGATCTACAAACAGCTATCCCGAGTCTGGATATTCTTTGTGTCCGTTATTTGAATGTATGTGAAGCCCCGCGACACAGGAATATTCCTAATGCAGGAGCTGTCTTTAAACAAAAAAAAACGACAAACAAAATTTCATTTCGATACGACAATTAGAAATAGATTGAAATTGTCTTCCAAGATTTGATTACGTTGTTTTTTGTCAATAATTGAGCTAAACAAACTAGCTTTTGCCCTCGGCTTCGCTCGTATGAATGTAGATTTCATCAATCAATTGAGACATCCTTCGGAAACAGTATTTTTTTCTGGATAAAAGTTACCCTATGTCCTATTCTGTACCTTTGATAACATGCGTGCAAAAGGAGACCGAAACGATTACATACAATCTTGGGCCTAAATGTAACGAAATGAATATGGTGTAAATTAATAGCTTCAGGCTTATCAGTCCCTCACTGAAAGTTCTGTAAGTTTTGACAATTTGAGCGCAGAGTTATTAGAGGTATAGTAAAAGTAAGGTTATGTTGCAATCTTTAACTAACAGCTGATTCCTGAAGTGCAAAAGATGCTCTTTAAACACTAATGTTTATTATATTTAGTTGAAAATGTTTGAAGTCATAGGTAGGTATGAACTTATGAAGTTATGGGAAGGATGTCTAGAATAAAAACAAAACATTTTATTATTGTTTTTTACTTATCTTCTATTATAATTAAAATGGTGTCTAGAAAATGTGCAGGTGGAACAATTTCATCTTGATACGTAGCCCAGCTAAGATAGCATATAATACACATTATATGAGCGCAGCAGCCTACAGTTCATCTACCTACAATACAATTACAGTAAAGAGCTGTCGACTAAAATATAAATAAAATAAGTTTTTCGACTTATATGTCGGGATTGTATGCGACCCCTAAGTAGCCAGGAAGCACTAGCAGCATCTTGAAGAAGGCTACTGCTGACCTCCCTGCACACTTCTATAATAAAACCATCATTTCCTCTAATATGTTGAATATAAAAAATGAAAACACGAAACAAGTAACCAGAGCAAGCAAGCGCAGTAGCAGTCGGCAACTGTCTAGTGTCAATGTCAGTCATCTGTCATATACCAGTAACATAGACTCAAATAAATTATTAAAAAAAATACAGGCAGTCATGGGACTGCTGACAGAAGTGCAAACTTAAACGATACGACGAACTTAAAACGTCACATTACTGTCCTACTCACTTACTTACTCACTCACTCACTCTCCCCACTCTCCCTTCCTAGATTCCCTCCCTACCTCCATCTCTCTCTCACTCCCTCCCTCCCTCTCCATTTCTCTGACGCTGTAATGTAAATATAAGAAACTCACCTCCGTCTTAAGAATTTTTGATCTCGTCATAAAAATATATTTTTTTTTAATATATTACACTCGGACACATTTTCGATCAGTTTTTACTCGGACACATTTTCCATACATTTTCGATCAGGGTGCACGTGACCATATTACACTCGGACACATTTTCCATACATTTTCGATCAGGGTCACCGTGACCCTGAATTCTGACGAAAGTTTAACATTTTTTACCCATCTCAAAAAGTGCCCAACGCCGCTAAAGAAGTTTTCACTTCAAAAAATTAAACCGACTTCAAATAGATGAGTGGGTAGCGCTTATAATAATTATATTAATTTATTTTTCGCTTTTGAGTGCCGGTATAAGAATGCAAAATTCCAGCTCAATCGGAAACCGGGGAGTAACTGAAAATTGACTTCTAAGATTTTATTACATTGTTAGTTAGTTTTTCC
Source organism: Euplagia quadripunctaria (assembly GCA_963859945.1). Taxonomy (NCBI): domain Eukaryota; kingdom Metazoa; phylum Arthropoda; class Insecta; order Lepidoptera; family Erebidae; genus Euplagia; species Euplagia quadripunctaria. The sequence goes on along the minus strand of OY982562.1, from coordinate 15,884,436 downwards.
TCGATTTCCTTTAGATTCCATCATCAGATCCTGACTTAATGATAATGGGACAACCTCGGGATATACCTTTCCGAACTAAAAAATATTTTTTTTAATCGGTTCACAATTATTGGCAAAAATATCGATGAACATACACAAAAAAAATACAGACCTACAGACGAACCTTTTTGGAAGTCGGTTAACTTATTAACTGGTATTAATTGACATGAAACCGATAGTCATAATATTGGTTTTTCAGTAACTTATTGATATTTTATTTTTTTATAGACACATTAGATTGTAATTAAATGCACTATATTGCATGTAAGTATTTATAGTGCATTTCATTACTTTCAGTTAATAACTTAGTCAAAAGGTTTTATTTTTGTAATAGTGTAATCGATTACCTAAAATCGATAATCTCACGAAAACAATCTTTCTCATATCACCTCAATCACCTCAATTCTCACGAGCACGAGAATTGAGGTGATTTTTCATATTCTAAGATAAAAAATATGACTAATTTTTTAGATCATATCTCATCTCATTACATTTGGGCCCACCGTTTTCCATCTCCTTTCACGATGACCGGTTGAGTAGTTAAGGCGTGAAAGCGTAACATACAAACAAACAAACTCACTTTTACATTTATAATTATTATTATTAGCTGTAAATCCCACTAATATTATAAATGTGAAAGTTTGGATTGATGGATGGATGGATGGATGAATAGATGGATGGATGGATGTTTGTTACTCTTTCACGCAAAAACCACTGAACCGATTGCGATGAAACTTGATATGTACATAGCTGGATACCTGGATTAACGCATAGGCTACGTTTTATCCCAATATTCCCACGGGATCGGGACTCACGGGGTGAAACCGCGAGGCGCTGCTAGTATTAGATAAACCTACTTTCACAACAGTTACTGGTACATATAATTACTCGCACTTTTCACGTCCTTATTCAGATGAACGGGAACGGGGGAACGGGAGATCCCATTGGAACAAAAACACAAATCTATATTATAGTACTGCTGTTTATTTTCGTGCCAAATCTGTCCTATCTCTAGGTAACAACCCCGGGCTAAAAAACTATGTAACTTTTGTTTTTCTTTTACTGAATATTTAAGTAGACACTATTACCAAATACAGGTACAATTCGCGTACGAATCAACATTCTGTTAGCCTTTAATATCAGAAAGTTTAATGTAAAATGGGCTAGGTGTACTCAACTGATGTGGCCATTACTATTTGCATAAAGCTGTATTTTACTTAGCATATATCAAACACATTCCATCAACGGACGATGTTTCGCAAACAACACGCCACCGCGCGAAACATTACAAACTGCCGCATAAATTGTTGGCTTTACCTATTTTGTAACATATGTCTAGTAAAAATATTTTGAAGTATTACAAATTATGTTAGACATTATCATGACGTGACCGTGACAATAGAGATGAGACACTGTTTTAAAGAGACCCACTTTGTATCTTCGTTTGTGTACAACAAGATGTTATTGCCGAGTCTGCCACCAGCATAATACATTATTGCTTTTAACCTCAATTATTCAATTGTTTTGAATGTAACCTTTGGGTATGACAAATTGTTAGAGTTTTGCAATACGTAACGACAGCTTTATTAAATACAATTGGGAAGTTAATTGACACATTAATGAAAGGGATTTTGTATAATCCGTTTCGGCCTATAAATATAGCACCGTTCGTTTTCTTTTCCCTAATAAATTTATAATAATTATGAGCTTTCTTAAGCAGGTATGTACTACAGTTAAAAATAAAGTAATGATAAAAATATCTATAAAACACTATTATGAAGTTTAAAAACGTTGAGATATGTTTAAAAAATAAGAAACCTAAGAATCGTCATTTCAAATTAAATAACAGATAGATAATGACGTAATTTCAAGGTGGGTGGGGTCAAGTACATACGAGTTTATTCATCCAGCTGATCAAATGCAAAATGCGCTCTGCCCTCTTTAAATTACCTAGATAAACATTATATTTTTACTTTGCATTTTGTGGCGAAGTGGTAACCGAGTAGGTTAGCACATTACAAAGTTAAGTATTACTAGCCAGGTCAGTCTAGAATGGGTGACCATTCTTAACACATTGAGACTCCTCTGTGCCTCGGAGAGCACGTTAAACCGTCGGTCCCGGGTGCCATATAAACATCTGTGGCATTTTGTTACGGATAGTTGGAGCCCTAAAAAGTCCAACAACCTGGTCTAACTCCAGAACTTCGATATCGCCTAGTACTTGGGTTGTGGAGGTCTGATGGCAGTCGCTTCACGTAAAATATCAAAGTTCGGTCGTATAGTTAGACGGAAAGCGACCCCAACTTAGTTGGGAAAAGCCTCGGAGGATGATGATTTTGTAGTATAATTAAATAATTCAGTTGGATTGTGGATAGTGTCATAACTAATTTTCGATGGTTTGTAGACTTTACGAATTAGCAATAGCCCAGACTGGTCGATTATGGTCTTTTCCATATTAGGAGACGAATTATATAATGTGTAGATGAATTAATAGTTCTGTTATGATATTACAGCTGACTCATTTAATACCAACAATCACTATTGTTTCTTTACCTCGAATAAATGACTTGGTTGAAATGCAATCTATGCTATGACTTGAATGTAAATGTGATTAAATAATATGAATGATCGGTTGGTCTGACTTAACAAAGTTGCGTAGGTTTTACTCTGGCGTAAACCTTTACACTATTCGATTGGTGTCAATAACAGTCGAATAGCGTAATATCCGCGAATTCGTTCGCATGGAAATTTTGGTGAAATCTATCGCACGAGAACCGTACATTTTTCCGGGATAAAAAGTAGCCTATTTGCTATTCCAGACTATAATCTACCTCTGTGCGAAATTTCACCCAGATCCATTCAGCCGCTTTTGCGTGAAAGAGTAACATCCATCCATCCTCACAAACTTTCGCCTTTCCTACCTGTGTCATTAGTGCTGTTAGCTGGTAGGGTATGTACTGGTTCCACTTCATATTTTTTTATATTTTAAACACATGAACCTGAATTATTTCCTAAGAATTTTAAAATAGAGTATAAAATTGACTGTTTTTGTGGCATCATTAATATCAAAGATGTAAAAAAAAAATACATCTGATACGTAAGTCATAAGATATTATATGTGCTGAGGGCAGCATTTACTTATTTACTACCTTATTAGTGAAATTATTTAAAAATCTTTTCTCAACCCATTGCATGCACATTGTAAGAGCGCACGTGGTTTTAAGCCCTCAAAGTTAGAGAAATGGCGTTGTCATACTTTTCTCTTGCTAAACGTTTTCTATTACAACTTAAAGTACCTAAATTATTTATTTATTTATCTTTTTGAGTCGTATAAATAGGCCAGTCTAGGGTACATTCTGAATTAAGTTCGTATACTTTATTGATTTTAAGTTAATGCTCCTACTCTGACATTTCAATCTGCCTAATTGCCATTTAACTTTACTGATGGTTCAAATGGTAATATTCCGTGACATGGCACAGTCGTAAGACCTACGACTGAATAGCTTCTAAGAGTCGGCATATGTAAAGGCTCTATATTTCGCATGTCATTAGTTAACCCGAAGATGCAAGTATAGTCGCGCACGTAGTTCGAAGCGTCTCTAAATGCCACCGCCTTTCCCACGGTCACCATTCTACGATTCTAAGCCCATTGTATGTCTAGTTCAATAATTAAACTCGCTATTTGCAGCTGATGCTCACGCATACTTCAGAGATTAGATAGCGTACATAATATTTCGACAGTTGTTATTTAACATTTGTTGAAGCACTTTTTAAATATATGACCTACTCCATAAGACCGGTTGGATAAATAGAGTAAGTCAGTAAATGATTGCTTTATCTTACATTATCTGAGATTCTGCAGATGCCAACAACAACTTTTACTTCGCACTTAGAGACGTCTTTTTTTAATGGTTATTTAATCAAAGCCTTAGTATAGGTTACATATAAACGTAAGAGAAAAATCTAAGAGAGAATCTATTCTAAGGGACAGCCTAAGTAACCGTAAAATTTCTCTGACTACGGCAATTAATGTCCATAACAATTTTTATCATTTATAAATGTCACATTGATTATTCGTATCTATCCGTTATTTTTAGGGTTCTGTTCCTCAACACGCAAAAAAGGAACCCTTATATATTATAGGATCACTTTGTTGCCCTTTTGTGTGTCAGTCTGTCAGTTTGTCAGGACCGCGAGGAAGTGTCAAGCGTATATTAACTAAAACATTATTTCTAAAAAATCAAGCTTCTAAATCAACACAATCAAAAGCTATGGCAAAAGCTAAACATTCCTCAGGTAAATCAAAACCTATAGGCCACTTCCCATTGACCTACATTCTGTCAAAAAAGTATCGGGAATTGATAACTTCATTCTAATTCTAAATTCAATTCAAATAATCCTTTTTTGTGTTTAAGTTGGCACAACTGTTTTCTATATTGACGCGAAGGTTGAGCAATATCTGTCGACTTTATCAAAAACTCCTGCATATGAGTGGTACAGCGCATTCAAAAGCGGTCGAGTTTTATTGGAAGATTTGCCTCGCTCTGGTCGGCCATTAACGTCTTTAACTGAAGTTAACATCGCTGAAGTGAAAGATACTGTTACTGAAAATCCTCATTCAAGTTTGAGAGCGATAGCCGCTGAACTTTTTGTGTCCCACGAATCGATTCGTGCCATTTTAATCAATCGCTTGGGCATGAAACACGTTGCCGCTCGACTAGTCCCGAAAGATCTGAATTTTCTCAAAAAACTTAATCGCGTAAAAGTTGCTGAACGAGTCAATTCCGACCCTACATTCGTAAAACGCATTGTTATTGGTAATGAGACATGGATTTACGAGTTTGACATGAAACTCGTCAACAAGCTTCGGAATGGCGCCTTCCAAGTGAACCGAAACCGAAAAACCACGACAAAGTCGATCAAAAGTCAAGGTCATCTTGACTGTTTTCTTTGACTATCGAGGTGTTGTGCAGTCAGAATTCTTGCCAGAAGGTGAGACTATAAATAAAGAATATTATTTGAGCGTTATGCGGCGTTTGAGAAAGTGAATTCGTCGAAAAAGGCCAAATTTGTGGAAAGAAAATTCTTTAACATTACACCACGACAACGCGCCAGCGCATAAGGCCTTCATTGTGAACGAATTTTTGACCAAAAACTCAACAAAAACCATGGAACAACCGCCGTATTCACCGGATATGACTCCGGCCGACTTTTTCCTTTTTCCAAAACTCAGATTACCACTTCGAGGTACCCGTTATCAGTCAATAGAAGATTTCAAAGAGAATTCACGGCGAGAACTGAAGTCGATTCCGGAAAATGCATTTAAAAATGTTTTGATAGCTGGATTATTCGTTAGCGTAAGTGTATTATTTCTGAAGGGGCCTACTTTGAAGGCGATACAATAAATTTGGAAGAATAGTTAACATTTTGTGTTTTATTGACTTTTTCCCGGTTCTTTCTTGATAGAGTAGTATAATCATGAAATTTAGCAATCAAGAAAAATCCGAAAGTCGTTAATTTGTTGTCATATCATAAAAACAAAATATTTTTAGAAACTTACATGAGAGAGAGTATTTTTGTAACTAGAAAGCAAAGTATGTTTTTCAAAATAAAACTGGAAAAATCTTCGAGGATCGATTCCCAAAATGGACGAACTATGTACAATTCTACATTCAAGTTTGATTGCTTACGAAACCCTCGGAGCGCGAGTTAGACTCGCTCTTGTCCGATGTTTTTTACTCACTAGTAAAAACACAACACTACGCTGAAAGTGCTAGTAGAAAGCTAAGTAAACTAGAGGTGTTCTGCAGCACTCAACAAGCCAAGCAACGGCCTGTCCGATAATAAGTGTTACCGGTGCCTGCATCCAAAACCAACGGTATCACTTGTGCATAACATCCCCATCTCTCTCACGGCAACCCGACTCACTAACCGAAATACCGGGGCTCAAAGTTAGGCACAAATGTATTGTGCTATACAGCTGTTCATTTTTTTTTAAATTCTACACTTTCGTTTACGTTTACAGTTTTGGTTCCAATTTTGCGATTAAACACCAATGTATTATAATTTCTGACATGGTACAACAACAATTGATACTATGGTAATTAAACAAGCACAACACCTGCATTATTATAGAATGCGTTTTAGTAAAAAAATGTCACTCCAGGAAAAACTGCGTACATAATAACCGCAGCGTGACCGCAACGAAACAATCGATTGGATAGATAATCAATCCGCAATTATGCTTAATCAGTTTGGCATTTTCGACGAACAAGTAATTTTATATTTATTCACTATATTTATTCATTTCTACTTGTATTACTTTTAGGAGACGCTATTGTTTGATTTGGAAATGCGGAAATTCGAACATTCGAGCTCACCTACTGTATTGAGCAAATAACAGCCTTAATCTTATTTCGTCAAGGTTTCAAGGTCCACCAACAATGAGGATGAAACGTGCAAATAACATGAATTACGGTTCGTTTCGCTAATGGAGTGCACACATTCTATTAGCAATCGGTAAGCTCACACATAACCTACATTGACGGCCGTGAAATGGGGATTTATGTATGGTTAACGAAAGCATAAACCTCAAGCGATTGGATTTACCTTTTCATGAATACCTATTTTTTTAGCATTATTTTATTTTACATTTAACTTTGTTCTACTAAAATAATATTTTTTTTTTATCGTGTGCATAAACCTCAGCGGAGCTAACGGTGAAGTGGTATGTTGGGATCGAACCGACTAAATCCACATGATGTTCTGTCACAAGTGGGTCTATTGCAGGGGACTCGGATATGTCGGAAAGGGATTGCGATCCCGATATATACTATGTATGTGGACTTTGCAAAAAAACTTTTTTTCTCTAGTGTACTCGGCGTGGATCGAACTAGAAAGTACCAGATAGTAACTTTGACGTCATAGTTATTACGCTATCGCCGTTCAAACCGAACTTGTATAAAAAACTAAAAGATACAGCAAAAAAATTACCAGCTTTAATGTTTTTTTTTTTAAGTTAAAAAAGATCAAACCATTTTTTATCTTATACTATAATTATTTGACGTTGGTCAAACAAGTATACAACCTAACGGTCGCATGTAACAACTTATGTAATCAGTGTCAGTTGCTTTAAAGGTCTAAAATAAAAAAAATGCGTATAAAAACGCCTTAGCCTCCATTGGAAATACTGACATTTTAGCAATATTATAAACTTAAAAAAAAGTAAAATCTACTTGAATTTAAAGCCGGAGGCTCCCTGGAGTGTCTACACCAAAATTTTATGATTTCCGCAACTGTCTAGTTGCGGAAATCATAAAACATTTTTACTTTCTACTGGTTTTGCAGTTCCTTTTTAAATTAAATTAATTAATATTGTTTTTTTTTTCAACATTAACTAAGTTTTTATTTTTTGTATGTATAAAAAGAGTACATATAATACCTATATAATTAGGTATGTATTGTTTTGACCGTATCGGACTTGGTCTATGGCGGCTTACAGACCGTCACTTCACGTCACTTTTGGCCTTAGCAAAATATCAGTGCCGGTTCAGGTATTTACACGAAGCAGCACTATGCTGAGCTAAGGACCATTTTTGTTTTACACACAAGTACTATCTGGTCCGGTCTGTACCTGTTACCTCTGTATGCTAACAAAACAAATGTTTTCTTTCTTTCTGTATCTACTTTGTTTGAAAATAAAATTCAAACTTATTTTTGGGTGGAAGTAATTACCATGTTTCAATAGTAAGTTTGTCATCGGAATGTGCAATAAATATATGGAGTACCAACTTTGTATCGAATGATCACGAACAATTGGTTTCATGAGACGCCGTTACCAGTTTTTCTAATTACGATTGAGACACATACCCATAGGACAGTCGATCGTGGTAAACGAACCGAGATAAACAACTGATGCTTGCGTATTGTGTGTTGGTTACGATCACGGTGGGTGAACAATTATTGCATTATGTGATTGGTTATTATTTGGCAGCCGAGGTCGGGGCAAGCGTGAGGCGCGCGACCCCGCGGAATGCCTTGAGAATTGAGCTTTTTGTACTCACTTAACAATAGATCGGTCACCAAAAAACAGTCCTGCTTTCGTTTTCAATTACCAACGATGTGTATTTGATACAGATCTTTTAATTACCCGACCTCGTTGTCTATAGATTATTTATTACTTTCACAGACATGCACTGGTTCACTCATGCACTACTTCAGTGTATTATTTCATATTTTAAATGTATAATACACACCTATATGTAAGTTTATTATTTTAAAAATATTTTATAATTAAATATATGTAAATAGCTAAACTTCATTCCCGTTTCCAGTTACAAATCTTCAAATAATGAATTGATTATATAAAAATATTAAGTAAGTATATATTTATTATTATATATTTACACTTATTATTATATATATTTATTATTAGAGCTATAATCGACTCCAATTGGCAAAGATAGTCTCAGCAATAGTATAGGTTACAGGTATAATTATTGTTTAACTAGATTGTGTTTTACCGTGTTTAGCCAAGACTGCTAGGGGTTCTTTAAAACCGGCCCTCTTTCTCTGAGATAAAGATTGTTGTGAGTATCTTAAGGGTTCCGTTCTTCAAAAGGAAAAAAGGGATCTTATAAGATCACTTTGTTGTCCGTCTGTTGTCTGTCTGTAAAAACCCTTATTCTCAGGAATCCATGAAGGCATCAAGTGAAATTAACATCAAATATTTGTCTGCTGTCCCTTGAAGCTGTAAGAAAATCAAACTTTTATGTCAACGCAATCAAAAGATACGGCCATTTAAGCCCTAGATTATAACAAATCTGAACATTTTGCAGGTAAATCCAAGCTTGTAGATACTTCCTATAGATCTAGAAACATGAAATAAAAAACAGCACAAGTAAAGGAAAAAATCCGAAAGTCGCAAATTTTTGTTGTTTTATAACTTTTTTTTGTGATAACAAAATTATATTGTTTGGTTGGAAAGTTGACTTTGTCAAAAATCGATGTATGGGAGAGTATTATTATAACTGCAAAGTTAAGTTTGTCTTTTAGAAAAAAACGGACAAAAATCTTCGAGGATCGATTCCCGAGATGGACGTACTATCTACATACAAGTTTGTTTACTTAGGAAACGTTATGAATGTATGTTGAATATTTGTTATAAAAGTAAAATGCTTGTTAAGTAATTACTTACAATACTTGATGACGTGCATAGATATATATTTTCTTTACATATTTATACGTGACAAGTTTTTTAAAAACAAATAATTCAACAAAACCTAAACTTATTTTACACGTTTTAGTCCATGGCTTAAATAAAAGATCGTTTTAAAAAGCTTTATTTATTTATTTTATTTCATGCTTTTTAGTTAGCACTGCATCGTTAGTTGATATTCGTTCGTTGATGTTCGTAGATAATAAAATTATTTAATAAAAACATAGTAGTGGATGGTGTACTATTTGAGATATAGACAAATACTTTTACCTATATATTATAAATACTTATACATAAATAGATATTATAAATAAATAGATTTTAGTAGAGATAACAATTTAGATCTTAGTTCTGGAACAGTTTTTTTTTTTATTGTTGCACGTCAGAATGACCTCAAACCGCCTGATGGAAAGCTAGAGTGAGGTCCAAAGACTGAGGACCACCATTATAGATACGGATGATACTATAACTGTCGCCCTCAGCTTGAAGGCCTCGAGAGATGCTTTTTCACGCCCCGCTTAAAGGACCTGGGATTATATGACGAAGGGAACACGTATGCTGGTAATGCATTCCACATTTTAATAGTGCGGCAAAGAAAGAAGGTGCTGAACCGTTTGGTCCTAGTTGGGATTTTTTGCACTGTAAGAGGGTGACACCTCAGCCCGCTACGTGTTGTTCTGGATAGGAAAGGAGAGGGTGGGATCAATTGGAAGAGCTCTTCGGAACACTCGCCATGGTAGAGGCGGTAAAATACTGTTGTAACTGAGTATGGACTAAATAACATTACAATAACAGATAATGTTGCTTGACCAAATTTTCAAAGGCTTCAAGGGTTTCAGCTTGTTGTATTTGTACCGGTAATGCATTCCACAGGCGAACAGATGGAACCATAAATGATTTTCCTAAGAAAGTTGTTGAATGCACCGGCACTTTTAATATATAGTGCTCGTTAAGACAAATAACACGAGCCGAAACACGATGGAGTTACATTGAGTAGATGAAGAGTTCTTAAGGGCACGGATCCGGCCATCAGACCCTGGACACCATCTAGGGTTATAAAACTTGTACCAATCTAATAAGCCCAAATACGACGTAGTTATGTTGAGTAGAGCCTATAAACTTACGTTAGTATATTAAGTTTATGGTAGAGCCATGCTTCGGCACGTATGTCGCACGTAACTCACAGAAAACCGGCAATTCAGCAATGCTTAACCTAAACCTAACCTTGGCCCTAAACCTTCCCTCTTCGCCTTTCCCTCCTCCCTCTACTCCCACCTTAAAGGCCGGCAACACATTTCTGACTCTTGAGTTCCAGGTGCCCATAGGCGAGGGTAGTCACTAACCATCAGGTGAACCGTCTGCTCGTTAGCCCCGATTAGGCATAAAAAATAAATAAGTGTTGCAAATTTCAGCTCAAGTTTTTACCACACAACGAAACATGAAAAAAACATCTTACAATATAAACAACAGTAACGTGCATATAAAAAAAAATAAGTTTATTGGTCAAATATAAGATTAATTGTATGTAAAAACTACCTAGGTTAAATTTTGGGCTTCAATTTAGCGTAAGTTATCTGATTTTTGTAAGAAATTTGACCGTTTAAATTTAAGAAGTTGTATTTATTTTAGAATGTTGTATGTTCTTATTAATAAATTTCAGGATTAGCTACAGAAATTGGCACCCATTTGGATCTCAGTTCTTTTGTAGGCAAAGCCGACAACCACACGCATATTCTTAATATTGAACTTGGCTCCCATTTTCCCATTTATGTTTTTGATGGGATAAACCTTATATCAAATATGGCTATACGAATTATATGTAAATGTAATAAAATTTCATCAACACTTGATATTTTGCACGTTGATTTAATCTTGTGAAACGAATTAACTAACTAGTTTTATAAAATATAGGTGAATGTGATAAATGCCTTGAAAAGATACATATTGGCACTGAACTTAAAGCATAAAAGATTTATTTGTCACTGCACCTGAAACGTATAAGCTAAGAATATATATTATATCCGATGAAGTTAAGAAGACTAGATTACAGTGAAACCAATTGTTAAAACCCGAAAGCAATTATGAAAATTGATAATGCAATAGCTTATGCGGTCACCTCAGTAACTAAAATCTTGGATTTCGATCCAGAAGGAGAGTCGATTCCGGGGTCGGGTCCGAAAAATATTCAATCGAAGAATCCGATCCTTGTATGACTACTATTTGTGTTATTCTGACTTTAGTGAAACATTTTGTCCATTGCTATGTCAGGAATTGTTCTTTTATAGGTCAGAAACAAACTTCATAATACTACTTAATTAACAAAAAAATGAGTGGGTGCTTCGCATAACAATGTATTTAGATCTATTATCAGTAAAATCCGTGAAAAAATGCTAAAATCGGTAATTAATTTCGTGTAGTTCGACGCCTATATGTACATGCGCTTGTGCAGGCGACATTAACTCCAACCGGTTGGATGGCATTCAACGAATTATCAACTTTAACATTCTCAATCACTTTAATCAGAAGACCCAACCTCTTTCGCTACCGCTCATTAAGAATAACCTGATTTTGACAAAATTACACTACTTGTTCCCATACTTATAAATTAAATATTTGGCATTTCCCGCACGCCTGCCAAAAAGTCTAAGGCTAAGCAGACCTATTACGTAAGTTATGTGACCTTTCAAAGGATTTCATCGTCGCCAACATCGTCATTTTAGATATAATAGTACGAAGCGACTTTCAGAATATTACGATTGTATGTGTACAGGGCAGGCATATCTGATTTATCTGTCAGCTGACAGTGAGAAGAGTATTTGTAAAGAATGATTGTTACATAAATCAGATATTCCGTGAATAGTCTGTCATTAGGATTGTTGACCCTTTGTAACGTTATATGTTACACACAAGCTAAGACATCAAAACTAAATTTGTAACATTTTGCCAAGTGGTAACTAATTGCTTCTAATTTTCTCCTAGAGCCCGATTGTTACTGTCTAGCTTAAGCCAAGTGCTTCTAGTAACTATACATAATATATTCACGCTATGACGCTTTTCTATTCTTCAATTTGCTAAACGGCATATTTTTTTTTTGTAATTCTTGGATGAATAGGTTTATTCATTTAAATTCCGACTCCAGATATAGCTTCTGAGAAAACTTTGTAATTTGAAACTCATAACTTAGATATTATATATCCTACTAATATTATAAACGTGAATGTTTGTGAGGATGTATTAATGTTTGTTACTCACACTCACATATGGAGGTGTGGAAATCTTAAAATTAAAATCTAGTTCATGTTTTCTGAAAGAAGTTTGTTGTTCTGAAAGAGCTGTTTAATTTGTTATAACATGTACTAACGCACGATTAATCTTCATACGACACACTTAATGGCATTACGAGAAAGCCGATGTTAAGATTCTCCGCAGCTGAATCATTGCTCCCACCAACGTCGACCACCAGTCCTTCCTGTATAGAATAAATTCCCTTAGCTTTCATGATGCAATATAAGATTGTTCTATTTTTTAGACAATGATAATAGGCTGATTCTTCGTCTTCGATATTTTATCCTTCCGGGTCATTGACAGTAATTGTTAGCAACATAAATATTTTCAGAAATTTAATTAATCTCTTATAATAAACTGGCAATACTTACTTAAATCCTTGTCATTATGTCGCGTACTTAATCTAAATAGCATGGTGTTTTAGGAAAATTACCAACGGTTAATTTTATTTCTGCAGCAGAACACCACGCAAATTAGAATAAAAAGATAGAGAAGGAATATTCAACCAACAAAGCATGTAACAGACTACAATGCCTTTAGATATTTTCTTTGCCTTTTGAGTTCCGATACGACGCCATTTTTATTAAATACAACGATGACGACGGTAGTTTTACCTACATACGCGTAATCAACGATACAATTTTCTATTTAATGCGACGACTGCATTAACTAAGAGAAAATAATATTTCTAGAAAAGTTTTTTAATGTACCTAAAAGCTGACATTGCCGAAACGGTAGCAAGAAATAAAATAAACACAGACACTAACAGAAAAACGGCCCTTAGCAGTTAGAAATAAGGCAAGAAAGTCATTATGAATTATAACGTGATCATTTTAACCACTCCTCTGAGTGTTATTTTTGTCTTACTAATACAAAAGGTATTACAACTAAAACAAAAAGTAAAATAAGTATCCTGACCTGCCATATGCTAAAAGATAATACATTTTTACCGCCGTAAAGGTGGTAAAAATGTATTATTGAAATAAAACTATTTTTAACGGATACTATCGCGATTTATTTGGTGTTATTTTACTATTTATACTGATCCCGACGTTTCAATTGCTTTTCAGCAGCCATGGTCACGGGTAGACTAAAATGGTGGTCGTCTCATGTATCGAAGTGCAAAGTTATCTCAAAGTACCCGAAGTTTGTTGATTGTTGGTGTTACTATTCGTGTCTACCTGTTTACCTAGTCTACCCGTGACCATGGCTGCTGAAAAGCAACTGAAACGTCGGGATCAGTGTAAATAGTAAAATAACACCAAACAAATCGCGACAGTATCCGTTAAAAATAGTTTTATTTCAATGTGTAACATTCGCGTAAACTTTCGACAAAATGTATTATCTTTAAATAAAACTAGGACTCGTAAAAACTTGGCGAAAGCCATGGATAAGGAATATTGATGGCTTTTTATATTTGAAGGACACTGAGTGATGCAAAAATTTAAGAAATCACGCAATTGATGAAAAACGAAAATTTTAAAGAAAAGTTTAGTGATTTGGAAAAAGCAGATTTCGAATCTTTCCTGAAAATTACTTCAAATTTTCTTGGAAATCACCGATCAGATGATTAGAAAAGTACAGTCACGGAGCTCTTATATACTTATAAATTTGTTCTATGGGCTGTAACATGTCATTGAATGTATGATTTTTTACATTAACATTTATTCAGTTCTTCCCCGGAAATTTGGCGCCATCAGTGTTGAACACGATTTCACCTAGACATTTCTACGATACCAGGGCCAAAGGCAAGGAAAGTCCACGTATGCTGTCGAATTACTGTAACCCACTACAATGAGATGTCTCTAAAGCAAAATACAGAAGAAATTCACTCAACACCCAAAATCACATAATCGGTTAAATTGATATTAATAGTGCAATATCACTACATATTATAAGACAAAGTCCCCCGCTGCGTCTGTCTGTCTGTTCGCGATAAACTGAAAAATTACTGAACGGATTTTCATGTGGTTTTCACTAATAGACAGAGTGATTCATGAGGAAAGTTTAGGTGTTAAGATTTTGTGTAAATTGATTGAAATATGTTGATGATTGTTGAAGATGTCTCTGCTACCCGTACGAAGCTGGGGCGGGTTGCTAGTAACAATATTAACTCATTTTTGTTTATATTTTTTTTTCATAAATGCACACATTACAAAAAATAACTATTCGTATTACGAAAATTGAAATTTCATTTCTATTATCCGTACCCTTGTTCTAAACATAAGGCAAAGTTTTTATGTTACATACAAAGGCAGTTTTTTGTCATAATCTATTCGAACATTGTATTCTGACAAATGCAAAAAAAGGAACTCCAATCAGTTCAATCAAATGTCGAAATTCAAAAGCTGTTTGATAAAACACAGTTCTAATTTACGAGTTTAAAACAAGCAGTGGTTTATGCTAATGTCAACCACTAGTGTGTTGATAAAACATGTTTCTTTCACGGTCATGTACAAATATAGCCCAGCGTGATCGCGTTACACATCATATACTGTAAACGATAATTATAATCATTATTATAATATATCTGATTTCTCTCCATTTTTCCTTCCTCAAATTTAACTTCTTACTTATTTCGTTTAAAAACGTGTACATTCCCAAGGAGGATAGTCGTCAGACAGCGGCCGACCATTAAAGAAACCAGCCAAAATATTTTCCAATGTAACACATTGTGCCAACCCCAATGAAAATTGGGAATAGGGCAGGAAGATGATGATTTGACAATGATCAGTGATTCAAAATTGAAGTAACACTAGCTTCTTCATATCAAAAACATTTTTAATGACAATTATAACGTATCATTGCTACTTCTACAAAGTCGAACAGACGTAGAAGGGACAGGATTAGGGATTTTATACTACGGCTAAAAGACCCTATGTTTTCCTTTTTTACTAGTATATCATAACAACAAAAAAGGTATTGGATCCTTTTGAAGCAGTTCTTAGGGACCACCAAAGCAAAACATACAAAAATACAGGCAGATATTTACACAAACTTCCTGTACGGAAGTTACATGATAGTACACGCCAACAAATTGTGAGGGAAGCACGACTTCCCTAACTTAGATTTCATGATAAAAGATAAAACAAATGTCGTGAATTCGTATTCATCATACTCTATTCTTAACACACTTATAGCCAAGAATGTAAATCAGGAAAATAAATAGTAGATGCTACTTTTCAAATTTTCTTAAATATCTTCTTAAACAAAAGTAAAAAGCAGTGACCAAAAGAAACAACGATATTCTACCTACTGCAAGCTTCTTTTTAGGATATTTAAGTTACTACTTTTGAGAGTAGATAATGACTTCCCGTGTCAAGTTACTACTGCGAAAGGGATGGATCAATATGTCCTAATCGTTTCACTAGTTGGTCTACTATAATTACTTAGAAATATGTTTAACCATAATCAGAGATAAAGATATTCTGTTGTTAGATATCTGGATATTAAAGGGTAAACTTCAAACATCGGATGTTAGTATACCTAATATACTCATATTTTTTGTTTACTATGTATATTTTACCCTGCTAAGTTTTCGATTGCTCTCGGCATCGCACAACCAACACAATGTTAGTGGTAGATACAATGCTGCAAAGTACCTTTATAGATCACTCCATAATCTTAACGATTTCATAAAACTGAATAAATTTTTGTTTTACTATTGTGTGGTAAAAGCACACGTGACACCCTTAGTGTTTTACGGGCTTATAGTCAATGGTAACCTCTTACCATAACGCAGGTTAGATGCTTTTGGCTAATAGTTTAGAAAAGTTTTTTTATTTTTAGATTCACATTCATTTCTTTTTTATTTCATCATCAAATTATATTCTAATGAGTTTCATTCTGTCAGGGATTGTTATTGTCGTAGCGATAAGACTGCCAGTATTCTAAATACTACCTGATTGGATTTCAGATATTGAGGCTAAGGTGAAACTAAGAACCTTAGGTTTATCTCAATGCTGATCTAAAATATATTTGGCATTTTTTTATTTACGTATGTGTTTTCCAGGACATGAATCGCCGGGTGTATCGGTGTCGCGTCAGAGTGCTATGAGATGAAAGCAATACCACACGATGCAGGCGGGCTCAAGAGTTGCCATCGACTAGCCGACACGGCCTCATTGCGCTTTTTGTTCTAATATAGAGGTAAGCACCAATTAAATCAAAAACTACATATTATACACAAACAAGAATTAGGTGACTATTGACATGTTACCTTTTGTGTCTAGCCTTTCTTATAGTTTACACATTATAAGAATTGATTCAAGTACCTAATTAAGCTGTAACTATGGCTCAAGAAGTTTTGTAACGTATCAGTTTCACGTAGTTTTTTATTCTCAGATAGTAGCTCGTAAATTACGCCATTCTTATGTCAATAAGCAAGCAAGTATGTATGATACCCGCCCATTTGTTTTAGCAAGTTGTGTATATTGACAAATCAAAGGTGTTCAAAGGACACATGCACATAAGGCTGGAGGTGTACAAAATTGCGACAATATTTGCAAACACTGCATAATACGCCTGAAGCGTTACGCGATAGATACATCTGGGATTTTCGAACGACTCATGGAGTCATCTTATCCTCAAACAAACTGTTCTGCCCTCATTTTCTTGAGAGAAACTCTAATACGTTTGTATGCCAAGGCCATCGAACAAATTGATATTACATCTAGAGAGAGTTTGCGGCACCGGCCTGCTGCGCTTACAAATTCAAAGTTTGTCACGTTTTTATACCACGACTGCGTTCACTAGTTATTAAGTATTTTCTTACAAGACGATAGCTAGTACTTCATTACTGCACTGTTACAACATATTTTTACAAACCAAAAACAAATAAAAAAGTAAACCGTTCTGAAACTGCAATTAAGTTTTACTGAATTACATTGAGTCTGAAAGTAGCGATTGCAAGTTGATAGGTCAACGAGCCGGTCCCGCCGTCGCCAATCTAAAATTAGCTTCATTTAGTAATGTTTGATAAGAGTCCACTGTAATGTTCCATAACGCGAACGTCCGCCATGTCTGCAATTAATTAACTCGGAGTCATTGCACGCGTTCAGACGTTTTGAACCAACGTCATGATACATACCGCAAACCCTACTAACAAGTGGCCTTACTTCCACTTAAAGTGAATTGAATCGTTACGAGCTAATGTCACAACACTGTACGTAACGCTTTGTGAAATTATAAAACCGACTCAATATTATAGGTATAATAATATACACAGCTGCTTATTGACCCCCTTACTTGTCACGTATTAAGTATACATTGTAGTTAAATTATCCACTTAATAAGACCCATGCTGCGCACAAGAAACGGTTTGTTATAAACTTAATTGCATCGCTTTTTAGTCCCTAACAATATACAATTATATTATTATGTAAGACACGACCGTTCTCAATTTTTTTTTTTTTTATATTACACTTTATCCCGAAAGTTTTAAGATCATATTATAATGAAACAACCTTTTTTCTCTAACCATCCTCCCGCAAAATTATTTTTATGTTCTTTTTATGATAAACTACAAAGTTATCAAATGAAAGTTTGTATTATCTTCCTCTCTCCCAAACAACCTGTGCTGCGCCCGACAGGGTCCATAATTGTTACTCCTTTAACTATTATCACCTATGTATTTACATTATGGAAGCAATAAACTATTGAGTACTGAGTAGCAATACAGTAAACTTTTAATTTCATTGCTATTTTATTATCTTAGTATACCGACTACGATTTCATTTGTCAATCAAGGCTCATAATAGTCATAATGCAGGCAAGTGCATATTAAATATTTTGTAAGAGCCTGTCTGTTACGCTTCGCTTGTGGTTATTAAATGTTCATATAACACAAAACAATCATTTTATTCTATTGCAAATGATTGCGATATTATTACAATCGATACTCATCAAAGTCATCAATCATGTCTGGTCGCAATGTACGAATGATCGCTAATGACGCGCCGCGAATGGTAACATCAGACATTCAAAACCATATTGTCACGACCTACTTTGGAATCAGAATGTAATGTTTGTACAATACATGCCCTTTGGAACCCATGATTCGGCTTTCATTCGTATTACCTCAATTGTAGTAATATAGTAGTCATATTCCAGTCTTCGTGTGTAATCTCCACGTATGTAACTTATGAAGCATCGCATCACCGGCGATGTGAAGCCTATATAACTCATTAAAACTAAAAATTTGTAGATTATGCTCAGACTGTGAGTTAAAGATATTTTTGTACAATCTAGCTGCCTCGTCCAGGTCACTTAAATGTAATTGAAATTAGAAATCATCTGGTCACTATAGGTATAACTACATATTATATTTACAATGAAACCAAAATACTAACGGAACCAAGATATGTATACTAACTTTTCCCTGTGTTTTTTAATTGTAAAATTTTAGACTCAGTACTTTGTCGTCTGAGATTCGTAAAGGTAATTTTAAATTAATTTCCAAATACATCCAGTGCGAGATTCCCTGAATGTAAGTACCTGAAAATGTCAAGAAGAGTCTGAGGTATCTGAATCGCGAATACTGTCACGGCAATAGGTTGTCATGGATTCGAGTACCAAACTGAAGTTGACTTTTGACGTTTTAATTGTCTTTTTTACCATTAACATGATTCACATATAAAGGATGTATAGAACAAGGGAACACTCACTTAAATCACTGAAAGGGCAGAACTCTAGCATGGAGGTATAAAAGGAATTTTTGAAAAAAAAATAGCCGTTTACTAGTTTTGACCGTTTGAATTTCGAGGTATTTCATCAAAATTTTTCATAAAAATAGGTGGAATATTTAAAGTTAAAGATTTTAAATCGTAAATATTTTTAATTAAAATTTTTCGTTCCATTTCTAAGGAAATCCATAAAAACTAACATCGAAAACTTTTAAGTTAGTTTTTTATGGATTTTCTCAATAACTAAGTGAATAGTTAATTTGTACGATTTAAAAATCTTTAACTTTACACATACCAAGCTTTTAAGAGAAACAGAGGTAAAAATACCAGTAAATTCAAATATTCATAACTTGTAAACTGATTTTTGTTACTGCATGCTAGAGTCAAGCCCTTTCACTGATTTAAGTAAGTGTTCCATTTTCAGACACAATAATAAGATACACAAGAATACTACAGTTCTTGTCCTCTAAGTGAGCAAAATGATTGTGTTAAGAGTGAGTTCATAATATTATTATTATTGGATATTTAAAACTTTCTTATAGTAAAACTAAATTGATATTTTTATTCGATACATTCTCGGTTCAATCAGAAATATTTACAAAGTGGAATCTACTAACAATTTGATAAAAGCCACTTGTGTAATTTTATTAACCTTACATATAACAGTTTGTTACAACGTTTCGTGCAAAACTAGTAACATTAAAATTGTATAATAAATAACAAGAGTTCGTTTTATAATTATACCGCATAAAATTTTGTTAGTACATTTCATTATTGTAATTATCTTTATAATTAAATATATATCATAAAATATTATCTCATTTAATGGCTGTCGATTGCTCAATGGTAGCATTTTTTTGCTAGTGTGTGGTATCAAGCCAATAATTTTCCTTGGGAGAACTACGATCTGAAACAGGCAAACGAAACATCTAGTGTAGTATTTTTATACATCAATTTGATAGCTATAGTGTATAACTATGTATTTAAACGGGAATTAAAGCTGGCCGTGGTCCCAGGTAGGCCTGTGACCACGGCCAGTGCAACGTGGTCGGAATGTCAGGCAATTCAGAGGTATGTAATATCTTTTCGTGATCGCGTTAATTCCCGTTTAAATACATAATTAAATCATGGAACACAAAAGTTTAAAAGTTAGCAGGTATAGCTATAGTGTAGTCAGTGAAGGCATTTTTTCTCGACTTCCTACTACGACACTGCCACCACTTTCTCTGCTACTTATTTTATAAAACTTCCTCTACCTTTTTCTTCCTACTTCACAGATATTGTTTTGATGTATCACTAAGCAATATGTATAAACTTTCATTTTTCATTTTTTTTTATACTTGGTGTTTTCTTAACTTTTAGAAGTTTTTATTTATAACGCTTCTTTCATATTTCACTCTTTGCTCTAAGGTTGGAGTCGCAAAGTTTCTAAAAATAACTACGTTTTATTTTTAGTTCAGCAATTACATTTAAAATTAGGTATTCGAGACAAGACATGTGAGAAATATAGCTTTAATTTACATAACAGAACAGCCCAGTTGGCCGGTTACGAATGCAACATCAGGTGATGCGGGGTTGATTCCTGTAGAGACTGTAGAGCAGTCTTGATGTTAAAAGTATGAAACTATCATGGTAACAATAGTCACCCATACATTAATTCTTGGACACTAATGGTTCCTGAATTAAGACGTAAAGGAACCACCGACCAAAAGCCTGGAGCATTTGACCATAAGAGCATACACGTTTTCAAAGAACAAAGAACTATAGCAGTTTAGCCTTGAGAGTTAACATTATTTGCCGAACGAATAATGTTTTAGTTACTTTGATAATAGGATATATTTAAGAACTATATCCTAAAATCGAACTGTGACTAATCGCATTTGAATTTGAAATTTGATTCTATTGAGTTATAATGAACGCTATACTGATATCATTAAGTTATAGGTTCGAGAAAAACATTAATTTAAACGACCAGCATGCGCTCTGATACTTTTACGACTTACTCGTATGTTAGTAATTATTGCACTTAGTTAAAGAAAACCTTAACTAGTTTAATAACATTGAAGTCAATTTACTTTCATAGAAAAGGTTGTATTTTCATAGAAGCCTGATAATAGGTTAAGGATCATTTGCCTGTAGTAAGTCGTGTGTGAATCTAAATTAACCAAAATTTGTAGAAATAATAGTTCACTTCAATATTAAAAAGAATATTTGTGTATTTTTTTTATAAATCTGTAGTACGCCGCCGTCGTCTTAATATGTCGTAAATTAATCAACTTTTTTGGTCCATATTAAAGACAATGTATGACAACCCTGATTTTAAGGGTTCCGTTCCTCGAAAGGAAAAAGGAACCCTTAGAGTAAAAATCCTAAAATGGTTAATTTGCTGTTATATTAATAGTGACGTATATCGATGTATTTATAGAACAGCAATTTTAAGAAGTTAAGTTTAACTTGCAAACATAATCGGTAAAATCAGACTTCGAGGATCGATTCATGAGATTCGACGAACTATCGACGAAATATAGCAAGTCGGACTCGCACTTGCCTGGTTTTTTTTTTCAGACGAAACTTGCTAAGACGTATATGGAATGGACCAATCTGTCAACCACTCGCAAAAGTTTAACCATTAGTAATCTGTCCATTCAAAAAAATTAAATAAAATAATGTTTTTGAAACAAGCTTTCATTTAAGCATGTACAAAAAAAATAATAAGTTTAGGTTTTTTTGAATTATTTGTTTTTAAATGCTTGTCGCGCTAATTGTAAAGAAAATAAAAATACTTCGGCAAGTAATAACTTAGCAACCAATAACTCTCCAATGACATTCATTATTATCTACTTTTATAACGCTACACGCTACGCATTAGTTGTTTGTTTTTAAACAGGTTTCTTATTTATTTTATTTTATGACAAATCGAACGAAACCAAAAACGATGGTTGAGTAGATTAAAAGTTCCTATAGCCACCTCCTGGGCTCCTGGGCTCCATCTAAGTCTATAAAACTTGTCAAGAACAACGAGAATAAACACGACGGATTTATGTTGAGTAGATGACGAGTTCCTGTGGCTACCTAACGGATCCATCTTTAGATCACCTTTATGATATCATATTATTGCATTGTCACCGAAGTTACATAAGTGTTCCAAATTTCAGCTCAATGGGTTAAGGGAACTGGTATAAAATTCAGTTGCGAGATTTGACCCATACTAACAAGACAAGTTAAATAAAAGCTTGTAAAATTACTTAAATATTATAAAATTATTTAAATAGACCATTAATATCCAGGTTTTTTTCCGTTATTTAAGTATCTTACTAGACTAATTTAGTGAAATAATTATAAATATATTTTTTTCTTTGATTTGCACAAGTGGTTACTCATTTTAAATAAATATATATTAAAATTACTTTTAGTATTACTCAATCGTCATAAGTAGTCATAACTAAATCAAACAATATTATAAGTACTAATTCAAATAATTAAAAAAATATAAAGAATTTGATTTATATTTAGGCGGCATAGAATCAACAAAAGTACTTTATAAAAATTTTCCACATAATAAAGAATTGGGCATGGGAGAGCCATACCTCGGCACAGCCGGCTCGACCGGAATGATACCACGGCCTCACAGAAAACCGGCAGTGAAGCAATGCTTGTATTGCTTTTCGCTGAATGAGTGAGGTTACCGGAAGCCCTAAACCCCTTCCCTCCCCCCTTTTTCCTCCCCCTCTCCCCCTCTTCCAACGCACTTCTGACTCTTGAGTTGCAGGTACTACCTACATACACTACGTCTATCTTACTTTAATCTTTTGCTTCTGCTTTTGTTACGAAATGATCACAACCAAAACGAACAATGTTCTGAGTAGTCAGTTATTAAAATAATTAACATTTAAATAAACAATCTGTTTACCTATTTAATTTTTGCATAGAATCAACAAAAGTAAGTACTTTATAACATACTTTTACATAATAAAGAACTATCTAATCAACTAGTACAATACTTCTATTTTCCTTTAATCTTTAGCTTTTGTTAAGAAATTATTACAACCAAAACAAACATTGTTCTAAGTAATCACTTAATCAGTTATTAAAATACCTAAATAATAAATATTTATGTATCTTTCATTTATCTATCTTAAGGCATACAAAATTAAAAAGTGCACTATACACGTATACTACAGTTTATATCCATTAAAAAAATTAAGTGTTTAATAACTTTGGTACAAACACATTATATGTGAGCACTTGTTTGTACACAGAGTAAGCAGCAAGATTGACAGCTAACAAAACAGCGCGGGCGCGAATGGCACGGCCTTGAAGGCTCGATTGTACCCGCTACCGGAACTCACACATATACTGCACCGTCCTTAATATCTACTATCTATCAAGTACTATCTACAATTATAATTATATAATGTTATATAGTTGATTAAAGTGATATTCAAAACTTCTTGACTATTAGACACCTCTGAACTCGATCTAATAAAAATACTTTTCAAAAACTCCGTATATTTAAAAGAAAGAAAGCAGACGTATAAGATAAAACTAGCATGGGAGTAGTTTTTACCTTATACACTTCTTAATGTCCCTAAAAAAGAATATCCCTAAAGAAAAGCTTACACAGTGTTTACAGGCACTTAAAGCAAATCTAGGCACAATTACTCACAAGTAGATGACACATAATCATGAAACAATTGGAAAGAAGAATTTTTACACATGGTGTAAACATACACCATAACTGTTTCGCATTTTATGTTACACTAAGTACATACACATAGTGCCAAATCCTCCTGTCGCCTAAGCTGAAAAGAGAGCCACTGCTATTAGTTTATATAATCATGAAAAGAGGTGCTCTAGAATACACGTCTGCGACAGACAGTAATACCAATGAAATCATTATTATTTTATAAAAACTTCTTACGAAAAAGCTTTACATTTAATTAATGTTGCAAAAGTATGTACTGAAACATTGCCAAATACTAAGACATTCGAAGAATAAAAAGAAATGTACCTACTTTGGATTGGACAATCTCCGACAGCCTTGGTAATTTTAGTAATTTTGTCCTAATGACCTTGATATTAAAAAAAAATCTGAAGAGCATATAGTCGTGATATAGTGAACAAAGTTTCCTTTTATATATTAATTCTCGTATACCTACTTAATAAGTTGGCTTAGCGACTAAACTGTTTCATGCATCATTAGCCCCATTTCTGAATATTGAATCGTGTGCGACGAAATAAAAATTAAATCCATGGATGTCATCCTGACCCACCTAGTCAAAATGAGATAGATCATAAAAGATTCTTATTAACTAAATGTACGAATGCCCCAAAAATAAAGGATTTCAAAGCATTAATTCTAGAGATGCCGCTAGGAATCGATGCCAGTACATGACCATTTTTTGTGTAATGAATGAGTCTACTTTGAATTCTAATAATATCATAAAATTAAATTTAGCTCTGGGGATTTTTTAAACAGAACTTTATTGTTAGATTCCCAATAAACTATACTCATCTGACCTTAATGTTCAAATACTCGCGTAGACTCAACTATTAACGAATAAATAGTTTCTCCGAACCTTGGGTCATGGTTCATAAATTTACTTTAAGATATTTCAAATGTAATCTACTAAGACCTTTTTAGTAAATGTGATTAATTTCTTAAAATATTCCGAAGTTTTACGATTAAACAAGCTCATTAATGTCATTAGATCACATCGTCATTAGACGGAAATTTTGGGCGGTAGAAGTTATTAATTAAGCCTGCTAGAACCCTAACTATTTCTGTATTATTAAAGGACCTTAGGTCATTGGATTATTTTTTTAAGTGAAACAGATAATATTAAAACATTTTTGGGTCTAACTTATAAATTCCCCTGAAGTTTGAAATCAAGTAAAGATTAATTATCACCGTCATCTATTATGAAATTTGTGCCAAATAATCTCAAAATCAAATAATTAATATCAAATAATCTTGTAGGTAGTCAAATATTCAACACGGAAATAAAATGAACTAGTTCGAGTGTTACGGTGAAATTCGAAGTACACTTTGTCGTCAGGATTTTTTAAGTATTAGGAAATTTCATTTCAAATGATGACAACGGATGTAATTAATTATAATTTAGTTAACATGTATGGATTTAAAATATGAAGGCATTTAGTTAAAGGTCGGTTGATATGGAGCCACGAGCGAAGCGACTGGAGAAGCGTAACAAAATGTCAAGGACAAAGTGACGTCTACCTCTAAATGGAATGTATATTTTACCAAAGAAATGTTAGTTCACTTGTTAAATATTTATTTATGCTAAATTATACATACCTATGTTTTCATTTTATATTATATGCAAGTTTATGTGTCTAATGTTTAGTAAAAATTTTAGTTTATAAATTTGATATTTTCTGCTTAATTTTTACTTGTGTGTTACTTTTTTTGGATTTGATTATTATTAATATAATTATGTTATTCATTAGATTGATTTCTCTGCTTAAAGAAACTGTCCGCAATTACATCATGTGTCCAGGAACATGGCAATTGTAACAAAGCCAAAATGTCTGCAACCCAAAAGATAACTTCAATATACTAAACGGATAATAAACAAGAAAAGCAAGCAGAGAACCTAATTTAGATCTTTGTCAATAACTATTAAATATTTAAAATAATTCAGAGACACTTATTAAATGTATCCAAATAATGATTTAAGAAGAAAAGTAATATTAAAAAGATAAACCTAAAAACAAAGTTGAATTCCTACTTCTACTAAAGGCCTATTACAAGAAAATAATTATAAGGAATTCTAACAATTATTAAGGATCGCAAGAAAAAAAACCTGCTTAATGAATGATCTCTGGGCCTGCAAAATTAAAAAAATAGCTATCTGAATATTTCAGAAAAGTATATCACTGTTAATGCACTCATAAATTTAAGTTATGTAAATGGTAATTACACACATACATAAATATTTATATTATATTACGCGTACGCTTTGATCCAGTTTACCAAATTATATAAACAGAGATTTTTTTATAGAATAGAGATTGCTTCCGAAGTATAGTTTTTAAATATTTAATAGGTAAAATAGCTCAGTTTCGTTGCGTTAATCTTGTTTAAGTACTTAAGTAAGGTATTTTTATACACTTTAAAGCTAGATGTTAGGATTGCTTTTAAACAAATTTACCCCGCACGAATTTTAAAACACCTTGTAACATAAATCCTTATGTAGGTATCAAGTGGGTTGCTTTATGATAATCAGATACTGCCTGACGTCAGAGCCACTTTTGTGAAAATTATCACCATACGATGTACCCTAACAACCACATACAACGACCATTATAATCGCTCACGTGTTATGTGCGGGCACGACATAATCGATCATACCAAACCACAGTTCAAATATCAGGGCCAATGTCAGTGTATGCAAAACATCATAATGTGTTGGACAGGCCTTATGTTTTAATAATTTAATGACTTGTTAGATTTAGAAATAGAAAACTGTTTAGTCTAAGAAAAAAAGTAAGATTTTTATTTGGCATTCAACGGACGGTAAAAGTAAAAGCGGTGGTGTCTTGCATAAGTGTAGTCCGTTTTATTGTCACAAAGCGCCTTTATCCAAGCAAGCATCCTAAAACAACGCAAACAGATTATATTAATCTTTTAAAAACATTAGATAATATGTACTTATAGTAAACCCTCAGATAAAATCATTATTATTCACTATTATAATTATGATTATGGAATACTTATAACTTATATCAAGCATTTAATAAAAAAATGTATCTATCAACATGTAATACTATCACAAGAATATTTCATCTTTAATTTTTTTTTTCACTTTTAACTAATCTGCACAATGTTTAGACGACTTATATCTTCGTTCGTAGTAAATCTCTAATAGAAGTTCTGTATGGTTGTTTAATACAAACCTCTCTTTATTCATTTTTAAAATATTATCAAATAATAATTAGTCTTGGCATTTATGATAACAATACAATAATTAAAAAATTCGGGCCCGCAGCAGGCCCGCAGAGGTAGATTTCGTGTTTTTAATTTTTTTGAAAATCCGAAAGATTTTTTCGGTGCACTTTAAATTTAAAGTTTTAGAGTAAAAAATTATATATATATATATGTAATATGTATGAGCTATGAATTTTTTTCCAACAAATTTTGGTTATAGAGGTTGTTTTAGATATTCTGCATCCACAAGTTACAGAGTATAAGTGACTGAGACTGAGGCAGACTAAACCTGAATGCGTTACTTATTTGAATCTCTGTTGACAAAGCAAAGTTGCCTTACTGTTTGCCAAAGAGAAAGATCTGAAACAAAGGCTCTGCTTAGTTTGTGATCAGACAGCCGTGTGTAGTGTCGCAAGTTATTATTATTATATTTAACTTTAAAATATTTCTTATTCCTTTGTATATTAAAGAGTGCCGTCCTCGCAGTTTCACCTGCGTTTATAGTTACTGCTCCACTCCTATTGGTCGTAGCGTAATATTATATAGCCTATAGCCTTCCTCGATAAATGGGCTAACCAACACTAAAAGAATTTTTCAATTCGATTTTGAGATTAGAGCGTTTAACAAAACAAACAAACAAACTCTTGAGCTTTATAATGTGTGTATTTAGGGGATGCCCGACTAGTTTCGGACCCGACAGTGACCCTTTTTCAAGGAGTGTTGCGTCCTGTCGCGACGGTGTCAAAGCGTCGCTTTGAGTTAAACCGTATATCTTTAATAAACATGAATACAATTCACGAAAGTTTTTATTGCACCTAATATTTATTATTTCCTTCATTATGGAATTACAATTTAACAAACTATTTCGTATATTTAATAACCTGTAAACAATGTGTATTACCTCCGTTAACCTACCAAAGGGGTCAATTAAAATCGGTGTTAGTAAATATTCCATGGTCCTGAATTATTTCTGTTCATCGACATTAGTTCATATCTTCCTAGCTGTATTCCCATTTTCGATTTCATAATTATTTCCTACCTCTCATAATAACAAACTTACTTTCTCATTAAATGAACCTAATGTAGACCTTAAGATGATGAAGAGAATGAAGAAACGTTTATTATTATTTATCGTAGAGAATTACTCCATAACTGGAACAACTATCAACATTATGCAATCTAATAGAAATGTTACCTAATCCAAATCGTATCTTATCAAATCGTATCGTCATTAGAACACATTGTTATTAGTATTTTAATAAGTCGTTTCGTGTGTTACTCTCTTATTACTCGACGTGTATGCACATCCACAATACGATGTAAAATTTCATAACCGATATCAGCCATTGTATCGATGGCGGTTAACTGCTAATTAAATAACAATCATAAAGATTTCTATTGAAATATGTGGCAACAAGGTGGTGTTGTTGTTAATGTATACAACTCGAGTAGTACGTGGTTACAATTTTTGATACAATTTTTACGTAATTGTAAACGAGACGCGGAGTCAGCGAGTAAAAGCGATTGAGTGCGTTGTTACGTTGCGCAATGTGCGTCTGCGCCAATCGAACCGTCGTCGCTCGCCGGACACGGTGGACGCACCAGGCTGCCTGTCTGGCTTCGGCTCGTCGGGCGCTCCTCTATACCATTTAATTTGATATGTCCCCTTACAAGGCAAAAATCTATCAAGACATTTTTCTACTCTCAACTACCGTCATGCGTTCTCTGGCAAGAGTCTTCCTGTCATCTTTGCCATGAACTACATTCGACCAAAACACGTTAAGTTACCAAATAGAAGATCAAGTTAGTAAATCGTTCATCAAGAAAATTTGGTTTGATGATATAGGAAAAAGGTTTTTTATTGAATTCTAAAATAGGTAGCTATCCAGGTCATTTTCAGTCTCAATCGATTGAAACTAACTTTATGAAAAAGGCTAAAAGAGTGACCGTTTTTAGACACAGACAGACAGCAGTGCTCAGACAGAAGACAGTAGTACTCAGACAGAAGACAGTCTGGGATTGAGTGTGTAAAATTACCTATTATGTAAAAATTGTTTAAGGTGGATAGTTTTGAGGTATGTGGCGTCAAAGGTGCTTTAACTGGAATAGCAATATGCTACTGTTATTGCACTCCTTATAAAGTAAACTTAAATATTTTTAGACTTGAAAAACTGTTGAAACACTTTTTCAATAGAAATAGCTATATTTGTGGCGATTTTAACATTGATCTACTCTCGAATAATAAAGAATTACTTCTTGAATTTATTTCGTTTTTATAATTTTAAACCTCAAATAACTTTGTGGTCTAAAATTATAATTGTGACAAATATCTACGATAACAGCATTCCGGATTGTGATATCCATCAATGGATTAGAGGATGGGCATGCAGGAAGAAGACTTACTTGCAAAATGGCGTTATGTTGTCGTAAAAATATAATTCACTGACTTTTATTAACAGAAGGACGTTTCATTCTAAAAATATGAGTATACATAGAGAAAAGTTTTTGGTTCAAAATTGGAAGTACATTTTATTAGCACATTCATAAAACAATATGACGTAACATTGAAACAGACTCTTAAAAACGTAAAAAGCAAGTTCATTCAAGTCTCTTGATGGCCTACACATGCCTATGAAAAGATTATTAGTAGTGAGCAAGAGTAATAAAAATGTATTTGTATTTTTATTATGATCAAATTAATTCAAGCACAATGTTAAAGTTGTTCTTAAATTAATAAACTGATACTGGCCGGGAAGAGACTAGTGTTTTAAAAAGGAAAACGTGTAACTAAATTGGTAGTAGGTGCTGTATTTATTAGTTAAAAATAAGTATCTTAATCATAGCGTATCAAGCTTTTCTTAATTGGACTATCAAAAGTGCTAAAATAGGCAAAACAACCATCTGAGTGCTCCAACAGGTTTTGGCTAAGTATCTGGTGAGATTTACAAGGTTGTTTAGTTTTTGGACTAGTAGTATCAGACGTTCACGCAATATCAAGGAGCAAGGTAAAATACCGCCTTACCAGTTTATTACAAAAATCAAAAGTGAGCCAAGCTGTTTCCAGATATGAATAACACGACTTCTGTTTTTGCGGTTAGGGGTGTCCCAACCGCATAAACAGACGTCACAACAGCACAATACAACAAAGTAGGAGCACAACTTCATTGCACAACTCCTAACGAATGTAAATCTACTCATATGTATACAATTATTCTAAAAGGAATTTGGTAATATTAATTGAGAATTTAAAAAATATCACTACATATTATTAAACGAAATCCCCCGCCGCGTCTGTCTGTCTGTTCGCGATAAACTGAAAAACTACTAAACGGATTTTCATACGGTTTTCACTAATAGACAGAGTGATTCATGAGGAAGGTTTAGGTGTATAATTTGTTAAGATTTTGTGTAAAGTGATTGAAATAATCATGTTGATGATCGTTGAAGATGTCTCTGCTACCCGTACGAAGCCGGGGCGGGTTGCTAGTAATCCCACTATCCCACTAATATTATAAATGTGAAAGTTTGGATGGATGGATGGATATTTGTTACTCTTTCACGCAAAAACCACTGAACCGATTGCGATGAAACATGTATG
Source organism: Euplagia quadripunctaria (assembly GCA_963859945.1). NCBI lineage: Eukaryota > Metazoa > Arthropoda > Insecta > Lepidoptera > Erebidae > Euplagia > Euplagia quadripunctaria. The sequence goes on along the minus strand of OY982562.1, from coordinate 15,853,663 downwards.
TAGATAGGCATGTGGATAGCTGGAGACCTGGATTAACGCATAGGCTACTTTTTATCCTGATATTCCCACGGAATCGGGACTTACGCAGGTGAAACCACGGGGCACTGCTAATTTCTAATAAGAGCTTTTCAAAGGTTATTGACTACCAAAACTTGAGCCACTTCAGTGGTCTACGAATATTCAGATTGCGACTTCATACATCCATATATGATCCCAAAAAAAATTCTTTAGCTTTATATAATCTATATATTAATACGTGAAGCGAAAACTTTGGATCCCTTTTTACGAAAATTGGGCGTACGGAGGAGTATGAAATTTTCCACACTTATAGTTTATACAGAGAAGAAGTGACGAATGCTAAAATTTTTTAACAATATTTGCTACAAAGTTAAAAAAAATGCAAAACGGGTACATATTTATCATATTTTGACCTGTCATGGTACAAAAGTCTATACAATGACAGGTTAAGTAATATTGGCCAATGAAATAAACCATGGTCGAAAATCGACCACCACGCGATCTCTAGTAATAATTAAAAGGCATTAAGCCGTTAAACTTTAAAACCTATAACTAGACAATATTGGACACTGAGTCCGCACGATTTTGACCGAATGTACAAATTATTTGCCGTGCGTGGAAGATGTCACTACATTATTAGGCATACCACGTTCTTACAAACAAGTTATACACGGTACTAAAAGAATAATCAAACAACATCAGATTTAAAAAAATTGCTTGTTCATTGTACACAGATTTGTGTACACATGCATGAGTAATCTTCATCTTCACACTCGACGAGCCCATCTATCTACAAATAGGCAATTTATCTGTCAATCTATGAATATACACGGCCTTGGATATTACAATAAGACACTGCAATGCCCTTGGTGGGTACAATGATTTGCAGTCGATGCGCACTACGCATCCACCTACAGCTGTAATGAATGAATCATAGGAATTCCATTGACGTACAAAATGAAAGCGTTTTTATTTCATGATACATATTTTATTGGCGTTTTATCGATGTTACTGTTCTACGTTGCTGTTCCTCTAATAGAAGTAACTTTTTAAGTAGTAAATGAATAATGTGTTTTCCAAGTATCGACTATCTTATTTGTAAAATTGTGAAACAGAATCTATTTAAGTAAATACAGCTGAGGATCTACTCTCAGAACTAGTATTCTAGTTATTATCAAACAAACGAGATTGCTAAGACCAGGAAGTATGCTTACGTTATAATCGTTTGAACAATTACTTGCGCCTACCATTAAAAACCGAATCTCTAGTTACAATGAAACTGATTGCACTCCTCGTCATTACCGAGTATTTGTTCTGCTCATGTTCTCAAGTAGATTTCATGTGATGCGTTGCTTTCTCCATTGTTAGTGTTACTCTAGCAAAGCCAGGCGCCCCTGTTTAACCATGATACACCCCACATATCACTTACGTATTGTTTCAACTGGTTTGATAAACCCACAATATAATCTATCGTATTAAACACAAAAATAATAATACCATGTACAAAAACTGCCATATTATGTAAGGCCCACCTATGAGATTTTTTTTTCATCTTAAATCTCTCTGCTAACAGCATAGTAAATGACTTTTACTCTGAACTATGTATGTGCTATTTTCTCAGTTACATTTATCCTGTTAAAGCCGTCTATTAAGTATTTCCTGTCTGCTAAATATGTGTTTCGTGTCTAAATAACAATGTATATTACAAAGTGAAGTAGGTACACATGTACTCGTAAGTAAAACAGTTTCAAGTTAAATATAATTTAGAAAGGAATAAATTTCTTACTGTATAAGTGATTTAACTTGAAGTGATAGGCCCTTTAGATGAGTATGAACTCATTCACGATCTGTTGCATGTACTGTAAGTGGAGTATGAGGCATGTTCTAACAATTTGCACGTTATACCTTGTCGATGAGATCGTGGAGTGAAGTGAGCTCTCACCCGACTTTGTAGAACGGTTGAGCGTTGAGCGCGGAAGTCGTGTCGGTACACCAACATCACGTAGCGTGCGTGCGCTGTCTGCTCGCCCGTGAAGTTTCCTACAACAGAAATTGTAAGACATTAATTATATCATATTACGTCTTTTTATTGCATTCTTGCTTTTTATATTTCGTGCTCGACAGTCGCAATTTAACGTCACGAACTTTTGGGTTCGAGAAATAACAGATTGCTAGCGCACGTAGTCAAATAAATAAAGGACATCCTATTGACCACGACGTTAGAGAAATAAATCACGTGTCTTGGGAAAAAAACAAATCACTTTATGTATGATATACAGTACGAGGTAGATGTACAACAATCCTCTTGTCCATTTATGTGTAATATATAGCTATCTGCACAATGGACATGCACATTTGAGAATTCAGGAATAATTTTTGGTTGTTCTCTCATCGCCATTGTCTTAAAGTGTATTAATTCAAAGTGCAGATTCGATACAAGAACCCACCTAATAATTAGACGAAATGATAAACAAAACATAAGTAAAGACTTCGTATGAAAGTCACAGTTAACTAAACCCTCCACAACCCAAACTTCATGGCCCATGCTAGTTTGCATGACCATGAAAACTAAGTTAGTTGATAATAAATACTTGATGTACGATGATGATGATTTAAAACACCCCCAACCCGAAAATCCCTTCAATGATTAAAAAAGAGCTGATGATCTTCGAACGGCTGAACAGATTTTCTTTAATTATATCTAAGAACACTCTCGATCAAGTCAGCTTTTAAACAAAAGGAAACGCACTTAAATCGGTCTATTCGTTAGGTAGCTATGATAAGTCACGTCGCGTCAAACTTATAACATGAAATAAAGGTGTTAAGTTTTTATTATTATCGGAATTCAGTATAAACAGTATATACATATAAAGGTTCATTCTCATTTTACAATTTGTGGCCCTCAGGTTTAATATCCATGCCGCGCCCTTTGTATGTTTGTCTTGACTTTATTAATAATTGTTGTCTATCATTTATTCTCGACAAAGTTATTATGTCATTCATTTATAACCTTAATGAGTTTTTTTTCGTGATTTTGGTGTCCTTCTCTTACGTGGTCATAAATCAATATGTAGCAGGTCGTTAACACTTAAGACTGCTAAAGCTGTCAGTTAAATGTCTGACACGTAAATAATGGCATCAGATCAAAGATATACTAACTTTCTAGCACACAATATTAACAAACGCTTGACTGCATAGTTCTGTATGGTTCATAAAACATTATGTTCTAATGTTTACTAGAGCATCGAAAGGAAACCGAAAACACTGAATCGCAAGTTCCAATCGATTTTGTAATCGAACATAACACAGAATTGTTTTATCTGAAAACTTCCCTATTTTCTAAGCACAACATTAAAAAGAGAGGTTTGTGCATTTGTTATCCCATTAGCAACTCATTTACAACTTTTAATTAACATATTTATCAAATATTTCCCTATACATGATGTATTTGAAAAAGGAACACTTACTTAAATCACTGAAAAGGCATGACTCTAGCATGTAGTTACAATAAGAATCTTTGAAAAAAAAAACTATCCGTTTACAAGTTATGGCCGTTTGAATTTCCAGGTATGTTTGCCTCTGTTTTTTATAAAAGTTGACAGAACACCGTGTTGTTTTAGCCGGTTCGATTCCGACATACCACTTCACCAATAGCCATGGTGAGGTGAGGACCCATTGGGGATTCCACACGAAAAAAAATGTGGAATGTGTAAAGTTAAAGATTTTTAATCGTAATTTTTTTTTGATTTTGGAATTGTTCATTCCGTTACTAAGATTTTTTTAAGATAGTTTTCAAAGATTTGTGTCAATAACTGAGTGAATAGTTCGAAAATAAAAAAATTGTACCATTTAAAAACTTTAACTTTACAGGTCCCATCTGCTTTTATAAATTTCGCGAACGGTGGAATGTGAAATTTGAAATACCTAAAGTTCATATGTCCAAGAAGTGCAAAATAAAATGTATAAAGGTACTATATATATTATAAACTTTAAAAATAGGTATGTGATTTTAAGCTACATCAAGCTACCACTACTGTCCAATATATCTGTTGATCTGTCATGGTACCGAAGTCTATAACCATGACAGTTCAACTTACACTGGAAATGAAACGCTTGGTTATGTTACAAATCAAGTCAAAATCAAGGTAATGAAATTAGACGAAACATTCAATATTTAATCAGTTATGGTCGAACTTCGACCACCTCAAAACTTTTCATAAAAATACAACTTTGTTGGACATCGTTTTTATATAAGTACTAGCGGACCCGATAGACGTTGTCCTGCCTGAACTTTCCAAATGTAAATCTAAACCATTCTCGAATCCACGTGAAGACACACAAAAAATTTCATTAAAATCGGTCATTATTCCTGTAACCCTATCGCAGCGCCATCTACCGGGTCCAATTGTAAATCTAAACAATTCTCGAATCCACCTGAAGACACACAAAAAATTTCATTAAAATCGGTCCAGCCGTTTAGGAGGAGTTCGGTGACATACACACGTACAGAAGAAATATATTTATATAAAGATTATAACCAAGAAGCATCCAATACTAAACTTTATAGAACGGATGCACTGAGTATGTGAGTTCTGCCCAACATTGTACATAAATTGTATAATTCCCAGTATTTGGAGTCTTTGCGTTTTCATCATTAACGCAGTCGAGGGTTAAATTCTAAATTAGGAACCTAATATAGGAACATTTTGAAGACAGACATCTAACTATTAAAACACAAAACGTTCGTCATTTCTGTTCAAAGAACGTGTTAACTTCAACTAGCAGTTAGAATAATGGCTTTGTTTTTTTAGATCTATAACAGTCTAAATTCAATCATTTTAAAAGCAACCAATGGTTAAAGGATACAAATAGGTTATATGAGCGACAAATGGCACATGATACAATGTTATCAATTGACCTGACCTAGGCCAATTGAACCAGTGTTAGTATCTATTTTTGACCTTGAACTTAAACCATCACTACAACATCAGTAAAAAACTTTCAGTTTCATTGCGTAACGAAATATCTAAATGCGTAGGTAAATCAAAAATAAGTGGCCACGACGTAAATAAAAAGATTAACGTATGGCCACGAAACAAAAGGTCATGGGAATGATTTCCGCTGAGGAGTTCCGAACGTCACTCCGTGTATTGAATGACAGATCGCTTAATTACTATGTACTTTTTATAACTATTTATTAATCGTTTCTGTTTACAAAGACTCCATTCAACGAGTTTATAGTGAATACAGTAGTACAATAATCATTACATTTATACATCGCAGTTGGTGTGTATGTACAGCGAAATCTACGCACATTTGCAAAATCAATGCTGTTACACAGCAAGAAAATTTTGGCCACAAGTTTAATTTCTAATTTTGCACTGTACTGTTAAGGTGACTTGCTGTATTCTGTAAGCGTTGGAGATGACAGTTGTCCAGTTCAGTATTACTTTGGTAGCCCGCGCAGCGGAACTCACTAGAAGCGATCAGTTCCGCTGCCTTAGAAGCGCGGTTTTTTTGGTTTTTTAAATTGTGTTTTTATTTGATAGGAACATTTCTTTGGTTTTAGTTTTACAGCAGGTTTAAAGTTTTAAACCTGCTGTAAAAATAAAAACAAAAGTTGCTGTTTCTCCCCTTTGTAAGCTTCGAGGTAAATTTAAACTTGCCCTACACTTTTAGCCAAGGAATAACTAAAACAACTATGAACAAAATTTCCTTGAGTTTCATATTAGAAAGCATGGTATAGTACCACCATAACATACAGAAAAAATATAAATAAAAAAACTGCGTCTGGCAGATAATGTAACGGACAAATTGCAACAAAATTCGAAACATGTTTCATGAAATACAAACAGAAAGTATTGCGATACGGATATTCTCAGCACAGTTAACGAGGTTTAAAGATAATTGTATTTGATAATCAGCTATTCTGTCAAGTCAACGCGTGGACTATTTGTCTGTCATTATTTTCCTAGTTGGCAAATCAAATCCTTCTACTCATTTACGGTGTAAGATTGGATAAATAAATAAATTAATGCTTATTTTATAAACAGATATTTTCAGACACTTTTACACGTGATTTAGTTCTAGTAAAATTAGATAGTCAAGGCCGACATTTCTTATAACTATACTTAAAAAGAAATACTGAAAAAACTAAAGAATTAGGTTATAGTCACCGCTTACTATCAAGTGAGTAGCATGCTTGTGTCATAATATGGTAGTACTTATTAAAAAAAAAAATTGCAAGAATTATACTTGATGATGATGATTTCAACATTTCAACACAAGGGCCACTAAGGGTTATTTATTCGTAAATCAATGTAATTCAAATCCTAAAGTCATTACAGTCGATCACAACGCAAAATACGCACTGTGATATGGAGTCGCAGAAAACATATTGTGCTATAACCATTACAGTCGATATCAAATTTCGATTTATATTTCGATGTTGAACAACAAATATTCAAACATAGTACGTACTTAAAATCTTTAGATTCTATACTTTTGTCCTTATTGTGCTTATCAGACTGCACGAATATAGTAATTATGTTCCAAATTTTACAACAAAAACCGACTGTTTGGTTATAGTTTTAAATATTCGAATTATTAGCCTACTTAGAAAAAAAACATTGCACAGGCAAATGATGAGAAGTAACATGATCCAACCATGTTTGCAGTCATACCAAAAAACTCACCAACAACTATGTAGGACAATACTTGACAACACACAGAGATGTCGAAGGAAATCTAAGTTACATAAGACACTGACACATCGCAGTTGCGATGTTAAAGTAGAAACAATTTCTATAATTTCACTTTATTATACCTACACGGTGAATTAAAATAATATACATAATACCACTGTAGTCAGTAGGTTGGCTTTTCTAACAAATTAGTTAACAATGTTTATACATTATTTATTATAATCCGTCAGGTATTTCGCTCCGCAACTGAAACCATTTTTTTTCCAAATTAATCAAAATAATTCAAAGTATAAAACTTGATTAACCTTTGAAATTAAAATTGAGTAACCTATTCATAAAGGTGGCATTTAGAGCAAAAGCTTTGAGACGTAACTTGTCAACTTAAAATATTGTTAAACATAGAAAAAAGGCTTGACATAATGGAGACCTGTCGGCCAGTATATTTTTGATGATTTTAACAACTCGTTTGATCTTACATTCGAAAATATTTAATTTGACTTCAAAAAAATCCTAAAACTGGTCTCAATAAAATGTGATATAAAGTTGAAGACTCACATGTACGTTCGTCAGTCAGTCGCAGTATTGCTCAGTGAGGTCAAACGACTGACGTGGTCTTCTGCTAAAATATTATATAACTGTAAGCGAACGCATGGGAACTTTTCTGTTGAAACTGCTACTAGATTCTAAATGCCAACAGCGGAACAACATGTACGAAATAACTAAGTATATTAAGTACGTACATAATAATTGCAAATTATGCGTAAAGATGATTTGAGGACATATGATGAAATCTATCAAATAACAACACTTGCTTGGCTTTTGCCTCATTGCGCGAAATACGGACTGTAGACGGTTTTCTATAGTTACATTATCATTTCTCGGAACAATTCGTCACAACAAAACAGTAATAGTGACGACATGGATGCAATTATCCAATCAAGATTTTATTCGTCATTGTAAGAGGAGGAATAAACAAACAAAAAAGTTATGAATGAGAGAGGAACCGTCGCGGAATGCGGCATGAGACTGCGACGGAGGCGTACTTATAGATGCTCTAAGTGCTAAGGAATGATGAGCTACTTTGTTTTTATTTCTTCATGAGTGATATCAAAATTTACATTTATATATAACTCTTAGTAGTTGTAAACGAACACCAAGTTTAGATAGAAAAAAACAAAGATCTATCATAACTATTTGACCTAAATTTACAACGGTTGCAAACTTAAAAATACACAGCTGCAGTAAATAAGTGCAGTTATTTAAAGAAGGAATCCAACTCGAGGAATTTGAAAATGGGGCAGCCGTTATGTTTTATGTTTAACGGGTATGCATGCAATGTGCAATGCACTTAAAATTGGTATGTTTGCGTGTATTATCGTTAATTGTATGTTTGCAAAAGTAACCGTAACGCAATCGTAATGTACATCTTTAAAAATATTTAATTAGAAGCGGAAATCTTAAAAGGTGTCACCTGTAACAACAAAACCTTCTACCTTTATCGTCATAAGGTTTATAAATGAACACGTCAACTAATAACCTATTTAATTTCAACCAAACCATTGATCGTTATTACTTATCACTGGAACTGTAACCTTAATAAGACGTATCCACACCGTATACTCATTGCGCCGTGAGTGTTTCTCCGACCTTCATCCCGCATTCGGCATGTAGTCATCCAGGATACGCGCTATTTGCAAACTCGTTACCGAACAATGACCTCACTAATACCGGCAAACAATAACTTTTTACCCAACTGCGCAAGAATGAGGGTTATATTTTTCAAGTGTATGTATGTATGTCTGCATGTACCTAATTATGTACATAATGTGTATGTGGGTATGAGGTTCCTTTGTCACGCCCTAGAGCCTAAACGGTTGGATGAATTTCGACTTGTGAGGTTTCATTTGAATCGTCTTATGCCCGGTTCCTATAATCAAGAAACGATTCGTTTTGCTTACGAACGATAAAACTTTTGTTGAAAATTCGGCAAAATTTTACCGTCTGTAAGCAAAAAGAATTAATAGTGGGAGTGACATAGGGTATAAGATATCAAATAAAATTCATAAAAACTATAACAAAAATCTAGATAAAAAAAATGTTAGCCTAACAGTAAACATTTTTTTAATCATTATACTGAACACAGTATTTAAAAATATGTATGATTTTAATAAAATCATTAAATTTTCATGTTAATCCACGTGATTGAAAACGCACGAGATTGGCTGAACGTAAAGTGACGTCAATTGCATGTTGACAGTCGATGTTGTGTACGGTACATGCTGTTGATTCGAGCGTTATTTCTTTGTTTTTACAAACATTATTTTCTATTAACTATTGTTATGAGACAGTTTATGACAAATTACCATTTTGTAAATGAAAATTATGTGTACGTAATTCGGAAGAGCGAACTTTAATCACTTATGCCGAATTTTGGTGTTCTATGAAATGCTCGCAAATATGTTTTTTCCGGTGTTTTAATAGATGTATTAGTACACTGTAGCACAAATGGTGCGTACCATTTGTAGCAGTAAAGATAGCGGGTTAATGTAAGGTGTAATACGATTTAGCAACGAATGTTTGTTTATGAGCAGTTGACGTCAATATTTATCAGCTGACCCGCATTTGGCGTTTTGGCGCCCTTTTTATTAATTTAAACTTGAAATGCGATTTTCATAGAAAATATAACCATTTATAAAGAGTGGATCAAATTGCAAGTTTATAATGCTAATAATGAAGAATTCGAGATATTTTTCTAAAACTTGTCAAATACCCTATAGTCAAACTATTTTTTTTATTTAGGACATAGGGAATACAGTACTGTACAATACAGTTAAATGTATTGTACATTAAAAGATAAAAACTAGTCTATTCACACGCACGAAAGTATTTTTGCACAAATAAATTTTCTATATGTGCAATATAGGTAGATTTAGTCAATCACGATAACCTATATCTATTTATACATAAAATAAAATTGTAACTGGTGGATGTCTGTACATTGGAGAATTTGGAGATAATTAAAAAAAAAAATAATACGAGAGATCTAGTTTCTTAATTTTTGTTTGACTACCTGTATGTTTGTAGGCGCATCACGCAAAAACTACTCCACGAATTTTAAAGCAATTTACACAGTTGTGTAGACTTCCAAAAGTCTAACTTAAAATCTGGTGCAAATTTCATCTTGATACGCTGCGTAGAAGCCGAGTTATCTATATAAATAAAATAAAATTAGACCATCCGTCGTTTTGAAAATTTTGTCAGTTTGTCTATGCATTTGTTCGCGCTAATCTCAGAAATGCGGTTTTCACTAATGTATTGTGGAATTGGTGTAAACTTGGGGGAGATTGAATGTTTGCTTTATTTCAATCGGTTCAAAGATATGTTAATTCAAATAATCCCGTCAAACATTTTCTTCAATATTTGTCGTTCAATTATTTTGGCCAATACTTTGATTAAGTACAGTCCGTAAATCGATCACGATAGCAAAAATGCTAAAAGAATGATACTAACTCGATATCAGAAATCTGAAAAAACATGTGGCGAGACTTGCTGCCACTCGAGAATTTTAGGCTATGTTTCCTGCCACAGCAACTCCGGCTCAGCTTGAGTCTCGATTGAGTTCACAGCGTTCTCGAATGGCAGCCTCTAGGGCTCAGGTAAATAGTGAGCAGCGTAAACTATACATCATGACAATTTTCCGGGAATTGCACTCGCGTAGTACAGGTTGTATTTAGCGGTCTCTTCTGGTTTGTTCAACACTATGAATTAGCATTAAATGCGAAATATACTATTCGTTCATAATCTTAGTAAAATTATACATACCGGTATCCACGTAAGTAAAACATAGTTGTTCTACTTTCATTCCCACGTCTGCTTGTTATGAATAGTTAATTTTCTCGAAATGTATGTACATAGAGTGTTATATAACAATAACGGTACCTAAGATACGATTTTATACCTCGTACTTAGTTATTGTTATTAATAAATTTTCCCATATCCTGAATCCGAACACATAATTTGTTCATAACTAGTGACTCACTGCCGAATGCTTCTAAGACCCTACAGCTTAGTTTAGTATAAATGTATAAACATTGCTGACACCTGTACAGTATATTGTCACTAACTATAATAGGACAGACGTTGTGTCGTTCTTGTTACTACATCATTCAGACAGTGCCTTTCGGAACTCGGTCACAACACGTTACGAAAACTAGTCCAGTCAGGTACGAAAGTAAAGCTTTTACGACTGCCCTGATACAATTGCATGCGAAAACCTTATAGAGACATTTTGAAACCTTAACAGATGTGATTTAAGATGAATGAACAATGAAAATTTCTTAGTACCAAAAACGTACAACAATTGAGACTACGTAGGTGTAGACGAGAACGCGTCTGTAATTGATAAAGATAATCGTGGCGTGAATCAGTCCCGGGATTAAGTACTCAACCGGTAGTTAAACTGCCCCAATATGGCTCACGTAATATTCGCCACGCCTGTCGACATAGGTCACAATTATTAACTTAATTGTCTTAAGCGAGTAGGCGACCCATTGTTCGTGCTTTTATTACATATGTCTGTATCGCATTCTCTATCTGAGACCTGACTTATTCGTGCTTATTCCTTATTTAAATAACATTTTATTTCGTCATATTACGAGACTTCAATTGTGATACCTTACAACGAGAGTGCCGAAATAATTCAACAATGTTTTAGTGGTCAAATAAAACATACATTATCGTTCATCAAAGGCCAATATTATGCAATGATTTTTATATTTTCTCTGTCACGAATCTCTTAGTGGATATCGGCACGTTTGTTAAACCGTAACGTAGTTGACATTTTGATGTATTATTATCGTATTCAGAGGATCTAGGAAGGTCAGTTGGATTCAAAGTGGTACTGCAAGTGTTAATATCAACTGTTGGTCTATGAATCAACTGAAACCTACTATAAGTACAAGTCTACTACGAAATTACCGTTTTTATTTACACACGTACAAGTCTTTATTTAATTAATCAAAATGCTTTTGCCATTTCAATAGGTGTTCATTGCTTCCTCTTTGCTACAGTAATCCTGTGGACGGGAAATGATGAACTCTTTAGTATTTGTTAATTTAAAAAGATAATCAAATTAAGAGTACGGGGGAAACTGTTAGAAAATATTTGTAAATGTAGGAAAAGTCACGTAAATTTTTTTCATGGAAATAAAATTATTCTCGGAAATCGCAACCACACTTTTATCGCGAAAAAAGTTTTAAAGGCATTATTGGTATGAGATGTGTATGTTTAACACAAACATGCAGTTTACGGTAGTGCGATAGCACAGTGACCGGCACAGTGTCTGCTACGTTGCTTGGGATGCGGCTCTCGACATACTTGATGACATAACGGACTGCGACCAGCCAACCAACAGGGCTGCCAGAACGTATAATTTCATGTAAAATGCATTCTGTCAAAAAAGTATCGGGAATCGATAATTTAATTCTAATTCCAAATTCAATTCAAATAATTCTTTTTTGTGGTTAAATTGGCACAACAGTTTTCTATATTGGTGCGAAGTTTGAGCAATATCTGTCATTTAGTTTGTTTTCAGTACTCGATTTTGTAAGCTTATCTCAAGAGTGTTTTGCGATTTTTATAATGGATAAAAACATCGAAAAAAGAGTTTGTCTCTAATTTTGCATTGTAAATGGAATTTCGTGTTCAGAGTCGTTGAAAATATCACAGAAAGCATACGATGAATCGAATTCACAAAACGACAAAAACTCGTGCATATGAGTGGTACAGTGCATTCAAAAGTGGTCGAGATTTGTTGGAAGATTTGCCTTGCTCTGGTCTCCCATCAACGTCTTCAACTGAAGTTAACATCGTTATAGTGAAAGAAATTGTGACTGAAACTCCTCATTCAAGTTTGAGAGAGATAGCCGCTGAACTATCTGTGTCTCACGAATTGATTCGTACCATTTTAAACGATCGCTTGGTCATGAAACACGTTGCCGCTCAACTAGTCCTGAAAGATCTGAATTTTCTTCAAAAACTCAATCACGTAAAAGTCGCTGAAGACATGCTTTCTAGCGAGTCAATTTCGACCGACATGGGTTTACGAGTTTGAAATGCAAACTAGGTGGGGTACACTGAAAGTTTTTCGTAACTCATTAATAAATACTTAATAATACAATTATTAACATGTAAAGTAACATATTAACTGCTTTTCGAAGTATTCTCCATTACATTTTAAAGACGTTTTCATTCAGTCAAACCATGTTTGAAAACATTAGGACCATTGATCTAAGGGTATATATATATATATATATATATATATATATATATATATATATATATATATATATATATATAATATAAATGTCATACCTCTAATCAAATCTTTGATTTTTGGGGAAATAAAGAAATCGCATGGTGCCAGGTCTGGACTTCATGGTGCAACAGGATGTGACTTCTTGGTAATTTTTCCCTAACTTTTTCAAAGACACTGGGCAAACAAATGGTGGTGTACCACTCAGCTTTAACTGTCTTTTGCTCTTCAAGTGGGATCGTGCAGACAGGACCCGTCTGGGAGACAAAAAACGCAATAATTGTTTTCTCTACGTTTCTCGCCTGCCTCAATTTTGTTGGTTTGCTGTCACCTTCGAACACCCATACAGAAGATTTTTAATGTTGATGTAAGTTAAGTTTTTGAATTTGGCTCAAACCAATCCCCAAATATCCTCAAATCTTTTCATAGGTGATACGCCAGTTGTCGTCAATTAGTTGCCTGACAGTAGCCACATTTTTCTCAGCGGCCAGGACCGCAGAACTTCCAGTGTGCCCTATGTAGTCAACAAACTTCGGAATGACAACTTCGAACTGAACCGTTACCGGAAAAACCACCACAAAGTCGATCAAAAGTCCAGGTCATGTTGACTGTTTTCTTTGACTCTCGAGGTGTTGTGAACTCGAAATTCTTGCCAGAAGGTCAGACTGTAAATAAATAATATTTTCTTGAGCGTTATGCGGCGTTTGAGAGAGCAAATTCGTCGAAAAAGGCCAAATTTGTAGAAAGAAAATTCTTGGATACTACACCACGACAACGAAGGCGATACAATAAATTTGAAAGAATAGTTAACATTTAATGTTTTATTGACCTTTTCCCGGTACTTTCTTGACAGAGTAGTTTATCATACATGAAATTATACGTTGCTATACTATATTCATGCTTAATGTACCATCAATGTTTTATCGATCGGTTCTAATAAATATTACAAGAGATGACTAGGCTTTCTGTTCGCACTCAAATAATGTCGGCAGGAATAAAAAAACCGCTGGTCAATCAAATTTTCAGATACAATACAGACAGACAGAACTATTTGGTTTCTTATTATCGGTTTCGTATTACCTTTCTTCTACCTTCAAATTAAGCAGAGACAACAACCTGCCACATACATACCTTATAACCTTCATCTACTGTCATTAAAATTTTCATACAAGCACATTACAAAATGTATATCTTACATTTGATTTCGCGTACTGTCATTGACTGAGCCGAATCGCAACATTCGCTTTACTGGCAACCCTGCTGAGAAACTAGTCATGCGGTCCGTTACATCGCTTGCACCGTCCATGCGTAGATACTATATACACTTATTTTTTTATCGTATGTAGCTGTACGTAACACACATAATACCCTATCGTATAGTGATTGTTGTGCAAACCTCAACTTATAAGATTAAGTCACGACTGATCTCAGACCGTGATTTGATTTCGGTCACACCTATTTTAATCAAACTTAATTACTTTAATTAAAACGATTGAAGATAACATCAAAACTAGGATTGAGTTTTGATTGGAACAGGTTAAAAGGTGATCGATAATGTAGTTTAAAATTAAAATTATGGGTTAATTTTACTTTTGTTCTCTGGCATTTGGAATTTTATGGTTATTTCTAAATGATTAATTTAATATTTTGCTCTCTCCACTCATTGTCATTTCTGTTAAATGGACACGTAAAGTAATTAAATAATAATTATAAAACAAGCTTCTATTTAAGCCATTTTTAGGTTTTGTTGAATTATTTGTTTTCCAAAAACCTGTGATTCAAGGAATATTGGTCTAAAATTATTACGAAAAACAAACTGAGGACGAAAAGATATAAACAGAAGTATTTATTATAGTCGCTATTTGGAATTCATTAAGAAATCTTAGTCATTAAATAGAATATATAGGAGAAAGTTATAAGTAAGTGGAACTGTTGAAGTATTTCTTCCGTTTACCCTATAGGACGCAAAAAACAACGGTTGAGGTCTCAAAAACAAAAACTTTATGTATTTACATAATAGGGAGCAAAAGTATTACTGCCTATTGAGCACACTGGAATCCAACCGCGGACCATATCGATTCACATCAGGATTTACAAATATCGGAGCTATTCGTTGTTATAAATTTATTAAAAAAAATAAGAGAAACAGAAGCAATTAAATATTATACATGAATACCACAATCATAACCACAGTAATATTGTCTATTTAATTGCCCAGCTATCTTCTACACGAAGCAAGCACTCATTTATTGCTAAACTTTGATCCGGATGAATATTATACATAGATTCTTGCATAGGATTGCAATAATTTATTTATAAGTATATACATAAATCATTAATAAGTGTTTTGATTACTTGTTTGTTTGATGTTAATTTATAATATTGCGCACATCTCAAATAATTCAGACGAGCTGGTTTGTGGGCTTAAGATGCCCATTTAAGGAAAAGAGAAATGGATACAATCACCAGAATCTGTATACACGCACATTTATGTTGTTTTATACTGAAAGATTTCAAATATTTTAAGGTCAAAGAAGCTGTATAGTTATAGATATTTTTAAAGGTTCATAATATGTTTTCATTTTCGCTTTTCAAAAACAATGATTATTCCTATGGATTCTAATCGTTACTGCTACAATGTTAAAGTTTTTATTATTTACAATGTTATCTATCATGTTATTGATACTGGTTCATCTGAATACTGGTCCAGATGAACCAGTATCAATACAATACAGTTTTTTTAAGTCCGCATACTTTTTGACAGCGCAGACTGCTACACTGTCAAAAGAGTATGTGAACTTAAAAAAACTTTATACAATTTTATTTAAAAAAATATGTGCCAGGATTATCATAATTATTTCGGCTTACTTTAAATTGATGAATAAGTACAAACCGTTGTAAATATACAACTTATTCCAAATAGTTTTTGAAGTGAAACTTCTTTGCAATCGTTGTAATTTGAAAATTGGATGAAACGAAAAAGCGACACCAAAAAGAGATAAACATATTCATAAGTAGGATTTAGACTACGAGAGAATGAGATAGAATACAAGTATACAGTGTTTCTTATAATCTTTATCATTGCGCCTGCGTACTACGAAGCCTTCAGAAAATGCGTCATAGTCAAAGTGGTGTACCATTCACGTGTATCATTTTTGTGCAATTGCGTATTAAAATTCGTTGGTTAATTAACTTATATTAATTATTTAACCAATAATATTATGTTAATTTGTGTTAATTTGGCCAATAACTTTTATATAAATTATCTAAAATTAAATTTACTAACATTAGTAAATTATTTGTGTTGATGTTACTTTTTATTTCTCATTCTCTCGTAGATTACTTTTTTGAAGTTTCACTTCTGCCGTGTGTGAATTGCACACACACACTTTTTTTTCTGCTCACTATTCGAAAAGGCTTACATATATTATGTAGGTACGAATGATATCTGTTGTTAAACTTTTTGATAAAGTTTTTGTAAGTAGTCATTTTACCAGCTGTCTTCTCTTTGAATGATGCTTTACTTTAAAGGTTGCCACTTCATCCATGAACGAAGTAATGGACTTCAAATAGGTAGTTATGTATGTTTTATTGTATTTTATAGACACAAATTATGTTTTTGAAATTGTGTATTTATAATATATATACTTATATTTAAATATTCTTGTATGTATGTATCTAAGTATACATTAATTTATTTGCCTTTTTTCCTTATTTCACTCATTCTAATACATTTTAAAGCACCTTTTCATTCATTTCTACATCACCCTAAGGTAGACCGGCAGAGAATGCCTTTGGCATTAAGTCCGCCTCTGTAAACATTGTGCATAAAGTTTTTAAATAAAAAAAATAAAAAAAAATGCAAACTAACGCTTTTTTCTTTCTTTCGCTGTCTACAAGTGATTAAGTGTTTTTTGTTTAAGTTTTGACATCAATTTCCAAACTGTCACTAAGAAGGTGCATAAATATATAGTGCACAGACCAAAAAAGTTGTAGAAAATATATTCATTAAAAAACAACTAAGGTAATGTGATCATTTTACGAAGGCTTTCCCAAACGACCCTAACGCAATATAGTCACGTAGGTTCTGAAATGCCAGCTCAAACTAATTACTATGCTTATAATCCCACATCATTTACTTGTATTTAAAGTCATTATGTCGTTTCAACGAATTGTTTCTTTAATTGTACTCACGATATAGATAAGCAATCAACATTTTGTTTCAATTGTATAAGTAAATGTTCTCGTTATTAATCATTTGCGCCTTGTCTAATGTTATGAAATAAGCTTCCTATTACAAAATACAGGTAATTGGTGTTACACAGTTCTACCGTAATACGGTTGCAAAGATAATCTGTCATACATAATATTCGATCATAGAGGTCCAACTAGGAAGAGCTAATCAATTAAATGTGATAAATCGATTTTAAATGCGAGACCGGCCCCAACAATTGTTAAGTTGTGGAATATTAAAATAATAAAGCTTTGTGTTTAGCTGTTATAAGCTTTCTTCTGTTATAATATCTTACTTTAAACCAAGTCGAGTATTATTGACTTCGATGTGATGAGAAGTGATATCACACTTAAATAACACAAAAAGGTTACCTTGTCCTTGTATGCGAGAGCCGGTGTCACCTATTCCCGGTCATGAGATAATAGGAAATGTATGACTGAAAATTTTCATGACAAGAGACTTATGAGGTAGTTTATAATCTGTTATATTTAATAAAAAAGTTGTGGGAGAACAGGTAACCACTATTTCTCAAAGTTTGCGTTATAGGTTTTTGAAGTGAAAACTTCTTTAGCGGCGTTGTGCAATTTTTGGGACGGGTAAAAAATGTTAAACTCGCGTCAGGGTGCTGTTGGAGAGTTGATCGTGACGTATTTTCAGGTATTCCATTTTTTCTACTGCAAAGTTAACTTTGTTTATAACTTAACTATAACTTAGGAATAGAAGTATGTACGGAACCCTCAGGGCGCGAGTACGAACTACAGTATATATAAATTTCAAGTAAACAATGTTCTTGACATTAATTTATAAAGAGCTGACAGAACTCAATGTTTAGATTAGCACCCTCTAGTGGATGTATATATATGTTATTAGCGTGACGGTCACGAGTTCAGTAAGCTCTCTCTCTCTCTCTTTCTCTATCTCTCCCTCCCTCCCTCCCTCTCCATGTCTCTCTGACGCTGTACATGTAAATATAAGAAACTCGCCTCTGTCTTACGAATTTTCGATCTCGTCATAAAAACATTTTTTTAAATATATGACACTCGGACACATTTTCGATCAGGGTACACGTGACCCTGACTCAGAATGGCATACTTGAATGTATAGAATTTGCTTAGGAAAGGTTCATACATGAATAAAACGTCACTCTAATTAAGTAGATATACCACTAAATCAGTCACTTAATCAACTGGAGGTTTTTACCTTTAAAAAACATTGTTTACTTGAAATTTATATATACTGTAGTTCGTACTCGCGCCCTGAGGGTTCCGTACATACTTCTATTCCTAAGTTATAGTTAAGTTATAAACAAAGTTAACTTTGCAGTAGAAAAAATGGAATACCTGAAAATACGTCACGATCAACTCTCCAACAGCAAATGTCGGTTGTAGTTGAAAAAAAGGTGTTTCATGTGACGTCATTAAAAAATAACGAGTTTTGGTCGCGAAATTATTTTTGCTGTAAAAGTGCTTCCCAAATTGCATCATTCTAGGTTAACGGGAAAATACAGTATGTATAGATTTTGACTTACAAGTACATGTAAGAGTTAGAATATGCGGCATTTATGACCGTACTTTCTTATTACGTTTCTTAGAAGCTTGATTATTTTAAAAGTCCAGGTTCTGTAGATCTAAGTTTTTTAAGTTACTGTTTATGTAGTTTCTAGATAAAGGTCCCCCGTCGGGTCCAAATCTAGTCGGGCATCCCCGAAATACACACGTGACTAAAACCGTATATCCTTAATAAAGATCCTATAAGAGTTCGGCTTTTTCATTCAGACGTACGGAACCCTTAAAACAAATAAAACAAGAATGGATATTATATTAACACATTTACAAATACTTATTACCATATAAGCTGTACGAATTACGCAATCTTTTCGCCACCGGGGTCCTGCACTTTACAGGCAATAAAACTGTAGTTTCTGCCTAAAGGGACTACCATATTTAGGTCGAATAACATTAATTTGCCTTAAAAGGAAATAACAGCAATATATTTAGCGTAACTACTGCCAACTTACTTTTAACTATACCCGTTAACGTTACAGGTTCTGTAATCGTAAAATACAGGTGGTAATAGGATAATAATCTGAGGCTATGTACTCTCGATCAAAGAACGGAATTATTGAATAATGATGTATGAAAAGAATGCTGCAGTCTTTGGGAAATTACAAATGATTTTTTTTTATATGAAAAAAGGTAGCGCATAGCAGATTTTTACTATAATTAAACTGGTAACGGATGCCCACCATGCAAAAGATTACGGTTCACCATACAAAACAGCTCAAGGAGAGTGACAGAACTTGTGTCACTAGTGTAATTTAGGTGAGCTGTGAGAACCCGCTCCAAACAAGTTCCATACAGCACTTCAACTGTATTTCGTTATATGAGACTCTTGTAGTATGGTACACATGGTGCTGGTATTCTTAGTAGTCCTCTTTGCTTTTATACTTAATTATATTAGGACGTCATGGATATAAAATACAAAATGTCACTCCGTTATACAACTTTTCATTAAAAGATGCCATACTTATATTACTAACTAGCAATCCGCCACGGCATCGCACGGTTAGCAGAGACACCTTCAACAATCATCAACATATTTCAATCAATTTAAAGAAAATCTTAACAAATTATACACCTAAACCTTCCTCATGAATCACTCTGTCTATTAGTGAAAACCGTATGAAAATCCGTTCAGTAGTTTTTCAGTTTATCGCGAACAGATAGACAGACAGACAGACGCGGCGGGGGACTTTGTTTTATAATATGTAGTGATGTACCTTTAACAAACAGTTATTAAAAATATGTCAATTCATTCCTAATACCTTTTTTCAAATATTTTTAGTACTATGAATCCAAATACCCAATTAAGGGACACTCATTGAAGGTTATGAGGTCTCCGTCTGCTAGCAATCCCAGTAGACACTTTTTGCCAAATCGGGATGTAACCATGTGGAATATTTTACCAGAAACTGTGATTAGGGCACAATCAGTGAACAGTTTTGAAAATAGACTTGATGAACACTAAAAAAACAACCTAAAACACAAGTACAGTGATATGCACGCATCATATCAATGAATATGCTAGTGCATTATAAAAATAATATTAATAATATAAACCAAATATTTATACAACTATCGCCGTAGATATATCTATTGTTATAGCGATTTATCCCATAATCACAGACCTAATGTCTTAGGTTAACAATACTTCCGGCTCCAATATCTTTATGCTCACGCACGCTAACATCATTATATTAGCCAATCGGTATATGATCAAAGGACTGGTTCTGGCGACACATTTGTACTTTACTGTTAGACACTGAGGTATGGTTTAAAAAACAGGGTCATGCGCTTTTTAACAACATTATAAGCAATGAACAGACTTGTCCTGCATTTGTTTTATTTTAAAACAATTCAAAATCTTTTAACAGAAAACTGCAAATCACCTAACGAGTGACCAAAGGTCAGACAATCACTGGTGATTCGAGCCTAATAGAACCTATTTCTTTTTTGTTTTTGGAAGAAGAAAAAATAATCCTTACACCTGCAACCTTCTGTTTGTTAATATCCGGTAAATGAGCCAGGGCTAGAACATTTGAGAATTTCACAAAGAGGATTCGTTCCGTTTAGGCTGAGAGAGTTACCATTCCAGTCCGTTGCTGTTCAAGATTACGGTTTTGTCTTGCAGAAAGCTGCGCCAAACTACGTCCACTACCTCTGAATCAATTCAAAGGCATCACGAATCTGCCCTCCCGCCGGGGCAGGCCGCTAGTTTATTTTTCAGAGATTTATTCCTGGCCCTGGTTGCCAGGCAGAGTTGTTGTATAACAAAATTGAATAAAAGACTAAAAATATTACTAAATATTTGTTTATTCGCCAAGGTTGACCCTTACTTTTATTATGTCCATTGGATTAAAATGCATAGTATCAATATTACGTAATTGAAAGTATGATATTTTGTAACCTAAAACTATTAAGCAACAGTAATCACCAAAATTTGTATTTCGAATACAGGTCATGTGCAGCTATATTTTTTCCTTTTATAGTATTGGTATTACTTCACGTAGGTACGTGGTTAGCCTACAGACATATTGCTAATATACAAAATTCCTTCATATTTAGCAGCAATACTCTAGTATGATTGAGTCCTCATTGAATATAAAGTAAGATCTTAATTCCAGATATTATCCATCCACATTAATTCACGAGGTATTGGTGTACAGAACTTATCTCATTCATGTCAGACTAATGTTTCTTAGCATTAATTTTTTTGCTATTGCGAGATGTTTCAACTTGTTATATATTTCAACAAAGCCCTAAAAACATATCATAAAGTAGGTATTTATTAAAACTCTTGGCAAAATGGTGGACATATCTAATGCAGTAGATACTATGCAAGTATGTCGTAGGACGATACAGAGATTGAGGTAGGTGCTAAACTTTACTATGTTCATTATATTTACAGATAAAAACCTTTATCAACTGAGTTAGATAACTTTAGTTAGGTATATAATTTTAAAAAATTGATTACAAAGGTAAATAAAGATTCCAGTTTGTCTCTAGTGAAGTAAATGAATCGCCTTTTTGTTTAAAAAAGTAAATAATCTGTACATAGCCTTAACTTTTCTGTCACTCGCACTGCTCTAGTTTCGTGCCGGTCCACTGATCGGTCTTACTGCTTACATCAAGGAAACCACGCCCTAGGACAATCTGACACAACTGTTCATTGCAACAGCTTTCACGGTATCAAATAGCGTTCAACATTATTATGTGTCTCTAACACCAGTCCGGTGAACAAATCACTGGTTTTGTAAAATGTTTTTATTACAGCAATAACGACTAAATCCTGATAATCACATTGCATTTTCATACTCCAAGAGAACTTCACGAAACAATCATTATGTTATAAACAAATATTTCCACTATACACTGCCTCTGTGCTGTAATTACATTACATGGTAGACCAAATGTTAGGCGGTTACCATGGCCTATAAATACTAATGTTAAGAATCCCTTCTCGGTTACCGTGTAGTCCTGTCAATCCGAGACACCATTAAGAATACAACGCTATACCAGTAGCGCCGGTAAACTACTATAATATCATATCATAACAGTAACAGTTCGGGTAACATAATATATTATGTTAACCTATCTGTCTGAAATGGATGTCTTTATAATATGTATAATTAACATATTAATATGTCGGTTTCAAACATGTTTTAGCAACTTCTTGTGATTATGTTGTGTCTAAGCAAGTGGTGGTCTAGTGAGTGAGAGTGAAATTTTAATATACGTGTAAAACATCTTGATTGCAAATCAGACTCCTTGGCGATTTCTTTATCTCTGTTTCTAAAGAAGCTTTTAAGAAAAAACCTATTCTTCAAATTATAGGTCTGTAAATTTGTTTATGTAATGTCAGGTATGTTAAAATGTTCTTCTTGTGAATGTCGTTGATGAACTATAATAAATCGTACAGAATTCCACATATGCTGGTGAATATTACCTAATATTAACGAGAAAGACTCAGTTAATTTTAAAATTCACGATTTACAAAGTATGTGAATTTAAGTTCAAATTAGCATAAACCAGTTCTTTGAAAGCCAGTGACAACCAGTGACAACAATAGAGAAAGTCATAATAGAGTTGTTTCTACACGGCATTTGTTCACAAAATTGCAATAACAAGAGACACAAATGCAAAGCTCGTAAAAGCTATTATAACACTAATGAATAAAGTGCTATTTTTTTAATTGAATGTAAGTTTTAATTGCAGAAATGGGAGTCTCGTTTGTCTTCGTATATTATTTTTTCGAGGTCGATACTTACGTCATCGTTTATCGTCGTCATTATACTTAATTATCGATAGTCAAAAACAGGCCGGATTGACCATGCTTTGCTATACTTACCTAAGTAGAGGTGTCAGTTTGATACAAATTTAATGGGCGTTACATCATAAGAATGGTCTTGGTTTAATAGTTTTATTAGTAAAAAGTGGTAAATAGGTAAATGTTATTTATACTCTTTATTGGATACTTTTAACTCTTCTTACGTAAAAATATTATCTATGGTTTAAAATAGACGTAATCTAAACTAGAAAGGTTATCGTGTAATACCTAGTAGGTTTGAACGGTCAAAATCTCACGTTCGAGTTATAAGTTTACAACAAACTTGCCTTATTGTTAATTACACAAACTAACTTTTCAAATGAAATATTTGGCCCACGGCCTTTTTCTTACAGTTTCAAAATAGGTGTATATGTATTTCAAAAGTGTCGGTTATGTTGCTGACAAATGATTTTATTTAGAAGACCCTGACATGATGACATTTCACACAAGTCAATATTTCAATTAGTGACTTTTTCATGCTCTTACAACCTTGTCCATTTCAAAGTCACTTTAAAGCTTTTTACAACAGCTTATTTATTACTAGCAGCGCCCCGCGGTTTCACTCGCGTAAGTCCCGATCCCGTGGGAATATCGGGATAAAAAGTAGCCTATGCATTAATCCAGGTCTCCAGCTATCTACATACTAAGTTTCATCGCAATCATTTAGTTTCGGCGTGAAAGAGTAACAAACATCCATCCATCCATCCAACCATCTAAACTTTCACATTTATAATACTACTAGTGGGATTCTTGTAGCAGCATTTTTGTTCTGTCCCCAAAGTCATTGGTTGGTTTAATCTTGCTAAGGTTGGTCTAACCTAAGGCTTAAAATCTGATATAGAAAAAGATTTAGCACGATGGTCTACTTTTAAATGTTATTCATTTAAAAGTAAACCATCGTTCTATATCGACCTACGCATGTAATAACAAAGTTATATAATTTTAGACGCAGCATATCGGAACAATTCACTGTAACTGGTTAATTGCATATGTCGCAATACAATTGTTCCGAGAGGCGATGCGCGTGCGAACACATCAACTAGCCATTCTTTCATCTTTGTGTAGTATATACGGTCATTTCAAACTCCCAGCTAAAAGAAATTCATTTCTTTTTCTATGATAATTATAAAAAGTTTTTATTATGTGCTACATACGCTATTAGTAAGTCATTGTTAAGATTGTGTTGCCTTTTTCGCAGCACGTTAAATAATAAAATTTTATGTTCAGTCTAAACATCACAAAACTTTACTAAAAAATGAGAAGCGGGAAATATAAAGGAAGTTAGAAAAGTCCTCAGGTCAAAAAAAAGTCTGCTGCATTCCAAAATGCAGGGAAGAGAGTGCAAAAGACATCAAGCATGTGAGATGTATGAAACATGTAGAGGAGAAGGGATGTTGATAAAAGATGAGGATATAAAAGACAGATCGAAGACGGGAGAATTACGGGAGTGTTTAACGATATGCATGAGAATATCGGATCAGTGAATAATTTTAGTTTATACGAAGTTACAAAATATGAAAAATGGTAAATCAGTTGGGCCCGATGGCATACCAGTTCAAATTTATGAATTTATTGACAGAGGACGGATAATAGTGGCTTTATTCATCAACGAGTTATTCCGTGAAGAAGTAATCCCTGATGAGTACTGTTTCAGTTCAGCCGTGCCTGTCTTTTAATGTAAAATGACATGTATAGGAACGCAACAACTTTTGAGAAAGCTCAAGTCTCATAGTATGAAAATCTGGGAAAGTATTTGAGAGGAGAGCGATAATACAAAATCAATTTAGTTTTATGCCAGGCCGCGGGACAACAGATGCCATATTTGCAATGCACTAACTAAGTGAGAAGTACAGACGCGCGTACAAAAACTTGCATATATGGTGTTTGTTAACCAAGAAAAGGCGTGTAATACTGTAGGGCTTTGAAAGAAGGAGCGCCTGCTAAGTATGTAAAATTGATTCATGCTATGTACAGAGATCTAGCACTCAGTCCAATTCAGTGTCTCTGTAGGCTTGTCCCAGCGTTCGGCTCTAAGTCCATACCTCTTCCAGTTGATAAGAAAGAAGAAAAGAAAGAAAATATAATTTGTTGCAAAAACATCAGCGTACATTTTTTTTTCTATGTTACTTAAGTCTATATTTAAAAACACATTGATAATATTATTCACCTACTTTACAAACATCACATTTTTGACTAGATGTGATGTATGTAGGTGACGTGTCATTCTTGACGTGGCAACATATGGTCATTCCTTATATTTATTTTTTTATACAAGAATAATTTTAAGGAAATTATCAGTCCTAGTACGCTACTGCTTAGCAATTTCGGGTTGACACTCAGCATACACTGAGATGTTATAAAACATCCCAGTACTGATTTTCAGTGCCAACCGCAAGCGTCACCTGACACTGATAATGGATGCTCTGACATCGGACATACAGAAGGAGGTACTTTGGTGTATGCTGTTTGCAGAAGACATTGTGTTGGTCGGTGAAGGTGTGTGCGAGGCCCAGAGCAGACTTGAAAAATTTCAACAAAGACCAGAGAATATTGGCTTGAAAATCAGCAGAACCAAAAACGAATGCATTTTCTGCGATTTACAAGAGAACGACCAAAGAAAAGATGGATGGATGGTATGAAAGAAGATATGACTAGAAAGAGCAATATGACGAATGATAGAGTAGAATGGAAGAAGAAAATTTGATGAATTGAATTTGAATTTAAAAATGTATTATGCCGACTCCTAAATAAAATTAGGCTTTCAAATCTGACAAGCCTGACGACATGCAACAGTGGGAGAGCCATGTACGTATGGGCCGGCTCGACCGGAATGAAAGTGTATTTCGCCGAGTAAGTGAGGTCACCAGAGGCCCTAACCCTTACCTCTCCCCCTCTTCCCCCCTTCTCCCCCACTCCCCCTCGTGCCTTCGTTCTCCACTTCTACTACCCTACTCCCTCCTTAAAGGCCGGCAACGCACTTGTGACTCTTGAGTTGCAGGTGCCCATAGGCGGTGGTAGTCACTTACTATCAGGTACCCGTCTGCTCGTTTGGCCCAAATCCCACACAAAAATTACTGAGGCTGCACTGGCAGTACATGGAAAATAATCCTTCTACTGAGAGTTCCAGCTGCTCTTGAAAGGCCTCTGGAGACTAAGGCCTTCGTAGGAACACAATACAAAGTTACATTGGCTGCCATCTTCTCCTTTAAACTAATAAAGATTAAAATTTAAAATTTTGGATTGACCCATTCACTTGTCTGACCTCTTAAGACCGTATACAGAGCAAGCGAATCGGACATTTTTGTTTGTCACCTATATGTACAGATATAGGCTATATATTCGACATAGCTTGTATCTAAATATTTAGTAATTTACTGTGAATAGTGTAAATATATTTATTAAAAGGCGTTTGGTAGGCGAGTGGAAACACATAATTAAATGACTCTGAACATAACATATATTCATGATACCTATATTCTTAAATTTGACAACAGACATGCATTTCATTGTTGGTGACTGTACATATTACAAAATGCTTATTTTTTAATTGCAGATGCGGCGGCAGGCTCGGCTCTCAGCCGGCGGCGCGCTTGTCGTGCGCACCGCCTCTGCCTTACAAGGTTCTTTTGCTACATCTTTTTAATCTTAACTAATATCATAAACGCGAATGTGAATTGGTTTGTGTGTTACGCATTTATGTCTAAATTACTCAACCGATCTTCATGATATTTTGTATTCACGTTGTCAAGGTTGCTTAAACTAAGCATAGCTTAAACCGTGGAGTTCTAGAATACCGATTGACATAAGAACATAACATTGTGGTAAATATATCAATATTATATATACAAACATCCAGATCAATGCAAATAGCCATATTCATGCATACAAAAAACCTACCGCCGCACTTCGAAGGCATATAAAAATAACTCGTTTCCTGTAAAAACAGCGTCAGTGTATATTGCTTTTAAATAAAAGTATGTTCTATATTTGAAATCACACAGGCATCATAAACAATAAACATACATTCAAAGAAATTATCTCTGAATCGCATCTCTGAATCAGTATAATAAGGTTCTGGTATTTTTTTATTAACTAAAAAGCAATCTTTTTATTAAGGTCTTCTTCAGTTAAGACTTAAAATAAAGTCCTTAATTATTAATTAAAATGAAAAGAATAACGATTAATGTAGATTTTTGTTTAAAAATCTTGATGAAACAAAAACCATAAATTATGTAAAATAAAGATCGTAACAGGCCACTTACCCTTAAAAATATTACACGACTACGTCTGGCCTACACATATCTTTACTATAATATTCTAAAGATAAATATTTGTTTGTTTGTATAAACTGTGAAATACTGAACCTGAAAAACTGAACATTTTATGCATTATGTTACCATTAAAAATCTTCCAAAAGTTAAACAGGCGTTGTTTTATTTGTTCGTTGTAATAGGTGTCGGTGGTGAAGTTGCGGAATATAATAAATAGTTACTGGACGCGGAAACAGCTAGTGTGCAATACCTATAAAATAACCATATTGCTAAATAGGCAAATATCTTCTTTTTATAGAACGAGCGGTTGCCAACTACGTTATTTTTCAACAAAAATCCTGAACCTTCTCAACAAATTTGCTTGAAAAATAACTGTCACAAACATAATATCTAATAATAGTATTATTTGCGCTATACCTGTGTGGCGCGGCAGCTGGGGATCGCGGATTTAATTCCCGATCAGTGCAAATATTTATATGCATAAAAGTATGTCTGTTTTTGCATGAGTATGTGCCAGAATATTGTTATTATTATTATACATTTGTTATTATTTTCATATGACCTTAACGAAAACAAAAAATCTGATTTATCGCTGATTGCTAAAGAAACTATTTCATATCTTCTTGTTGTTAAAAAATAATGGTTACTCTAATTTGGTAAATAACCTAAAATTGTTTCTCATTTCAGTTTGGCTGTGGTTGCTGATATTCATATTCCAGAACGAGTTTCGAATATCTCGGTCTATTCAACCGGGTGTAAGTATCATATATATATTTTTTATTTCCATAAAAATATTTTTATTCTTCCGAAATAAAATCATTGATAGGTATGAAACTTTTAAAATTAATTCTAAGTATCCATCAGATAAACCGGCAGCATTAGGCGTGTGGTTAACCGCAATGTACATTTAGCATGGAATCACATTTAATACGGCGAAAAATATATGTAAAGGTAGGTTACGCTGTTCAAGATAATTAATTTATTATAAAATGTCAAATGTAGGAAGCACGGTAGAAATAATTTAAGTGCATGTAGAAGTGGCTTGGAGTTTATCTCTAACTAGCTGACCCGACAGCGTGGTCCTGTCTTAACTATGAATATTGACTGACAGTTATGTAAAAAGCGCTTTTTTTTTTCGTTTGGAAACCCCCACGGGTCATCACCTCACCGGAGCTAACGGTGAAGTGGTATGTCGGAATCGAACCTTCTAAAACCACACGGTGTTTCGTCACAAGTGGGTCTATTGCAAGGGACCCGGGATACGCTAAGAAGGAAGCCTCCGGGAACCCCTGCAGACCTTGGCCACCTCTTGATCAACAGCCGGCCACACGGTAGTGTAGGGGGGGCCTTGCTCCCCTCCGATTTGGAGACGCGCGCTCGGAACAGGTCGCGCCGCCGTCTCAGGCCTGCTTCTGCCAGGGTAACGGACAGCCCCATCCGTCACCCCCAGGCCAGCATGTAAAAGGCGCTAAGGTTACATTAGAAAAATTAAAATATGGTCGTTAAGTTTTCTTAAATTCATAAGAACCTTCTCCTGACAATAACAAACACAAAAAAAAAAGTAGTGAAATCGGTCCAGCTGTTCACGCGTGATGCTGTGACCAAGGGAAATACAGATTCATTTTATATATGTAGATTATATAGAGATTAATATATATAGTAGATGTAGATCATATAGAGATTATTATATATAGTAGATGTAGATCATATAGAGATTATTATTCAGTTATAGTAAAATAAAGTTAGTGTTCCTACATATACGGGTGGGATATAACATCTCCGGACTAACTAAAGCGGACTGGCTATAGGTATAATGAAAGTATTATACTTTACTCCGTCGTTTAGAACTTATAAATTGTTGTATAAAAAATTCCATAAGCAAAAATAATGAAAGAGATGCAACGGTCCAAAACACTAATGCCAGATAAAAACAGTAGGTAACTGCGCTAAAGTTAGGCGTGGTCGAGATTACCTTTTTATTTTATAGACTTGAATTCATTTATCACCTTCGATAGCACTCCCTTCATATCTGTATTACTTTACTGAGCACTCTATCAATTCAACATCCACGACAGTTTATTACTTCCCTGTGCTTGCACGTCGGATGAATGATATAAATCCTAAAGATATTATTCTTGAAAATATGTTTTGTAAATTTCAGTATTTGGACTTTGACAATTTGCCCGAAACGAACTTTACTTGCGACGGCAAGGTTATCGGCGGGTACTATGCTGACCTCGAGACATCATGCCAGATGTTCCACGTGTGTACGGTGGGCCAGCACGAAGAGCCCATGGACATTAAGTTCCTTTGCCTCAACGGCACTGTGTTTGATCAGGTAACATTATTTTTAAAAAATTGTTTTATAAGTTTAGTATTTTTTAGTTCATATATGAGTATACTTCTAAAATCAACCAAGACATTGTTTGTTCAACAAAAATAATGGAATGAATATGAAACTCCACTTGCCTTTTATGGTACTATTCTAGAAAATATTGGATACAAGACAATGTAGTCCTCGGGCCCAGGAACATTTTTCGGAAGTAGGTAATAACAAAAAAAATGTTCCTGGGACCGAGGACTAATAAATATTACGTGTTTTAAATGAACATTGTCTAGTCTCCAAAGTAAGATAGATCTTAAATTAAATATAACTAATATCTATTTTTTTAGATGAATATAGATATAGTACGCTATCGCATTTTTAGTTATTTTTCATTGACACTAGGTATAGTATGTAAATCAGTTGTATAAATAACTAATAATGGAGGTGAATGTAAGTTTTCATGAAATTCACTAACCATTGTAAATCATTTTATCTTTTTACAGGAAACAAGAGTATGTGAACGAGTAGATGAAGTAGATTGTACAAAGTCTGAAAAATTCTACAGTTTAAATTTAGAATTATATGGTAGCACAGTACCACCAATCATACAGCCAGACCAACAAAAACCTCAAACTCAACCAACCGAACAATCTTATCAGCAGACCAAACCAAACCAAGAAGCTGATCCCTCAATTGATAATACTCCAACAACTACTCAAACTAAAATTCAAGGCCATGCAACTGATCCTACAGATTCAACTGAAGATCCTATTCAAGAAGTAAAAAGAGATGACCCTAAAACTGCGTCGCACACGCATCATTCTCATCCGCTCTTAACAGCCTCTGAAAATGAGGAACTTACCGAAGGTAAATTTTGTTATTGATTTTATACAAAATTAAGAAACCTACAACCAATACTATGAGGAATCTACATTCATTGGCAATTAACAGGTATTCAGTTTGGTGAACATTCCATTTAAGGTTTTAGGGTTTAATTTTATTTGATGAAAATCATTTGGTTATTAGTAATTCCTATGATGTGTATACCATTTGGCAGGCATAATACCTATTCAGTCATTAAACCAAGCAGTTCATACTTCTTCAATGAAGTTCTTACGTACTTAGTATTGCGTAAATAAATAAAAATAACATAACTTTCAGAGTACCAAGAAGACGAAGATGTTGAATATGAAGACTATGCACCACAACAAACACCTTCTACGACACAGCCTACATCTACTAAGATAATAACAACAACAACAACTACCACTACAACCACATCAAGACCTAGAACAACAACAGTTCTATCTTCGACTTCATCCCATGTCCCTTCACCAAGTAAACATATGATATCTTCACCCTCTCCCATAAAGTCCTCACTGTCTCCACCATCTCCAACGTTTCTACCTTCACATCCTTCCTCCCCTTCCGGCCTTTCAGGACCATCAGCACCATCTGGGCCTTCAGGTCCATCAGCACCCTCTGCACTATCTTTACCAACTTTAGACCCGTCACTACTTTCACCACAGGAATTTATCTACCAACATCGGGGACCAGGATCGGAAGCCATTTCGTTTTCGCGCCCAAATTATCGCCCTGCAGATGGGGTATATATAACACATGCACCGCCGCCACCACAGCAGTTTGACCACTTTCCTTACGAATCGTCGAGAACTGCCCCTCGTCCTGCTGCTGCGCGACCGGCATCCTTTGTACAACGACCTCATCCAACACCATTTCGAGCAACTACAATAGATCCTCGCGATCAATTGCTACGTCCAGGACCCAGTTCTCAACCCTCCGAGAGACATGAAACGTCTGTTAGACAGCAAAATCGACCTCAATCGCATTCGCAATCTTTGCCAGCTCAACGGCCGTTACCATTTAACCCGTTTTACTATGATCGAAAACGAAGCGATGACGCAAGCAAAGAAATTGAATCTACTCTATCAGCACGATCTGTTGCTCCTCCAAACGTTACAACAAGACCTAAAATCAAATTAAAAAGTCCTCCTCGAGTTATCGTCACAGCCAGTGCTTCAGTTAGTGACAGCAATGGAAAAAGATTAAATTATACTGTTGGTAACGTTGTCAGTGCAGTAAAACCAATAGTGGCTATAAATTATGATGACTATAAAGAATCTGATTTAATTTTTGACCCATTCTTTCTCGATGTGCCAAAACTTCAAAAACGACGTAAAACTAGATCTAATATAAATAGAAATATATTTACAGTCCCATCTACCGTAACGGTGGTAAGCGAATTATCGTCAGAACAAATAACAGCGACAACATCGCCGGTGACGTCACGAGCTACTACGACACATAGGGTCTCTAGTACACCAGCGATCACAACGACAACTGCTGCTTGGAATCCGAATGACTATGTTGACGATAACTACGAGCCTAATGCTTATATTCCACCAATACCACCTATTGCGGTTTTAGTGCCTCACGAGTTGAATAAGTATAAGAAATACGATATACAATCTAAGAAAGATTTAGTCGAGGATAAGAATCATAGAGATCACAAATCCAATGTTGGCAATACTGAACAACCCAGGCCAACGTCGACGTCTGCAGAGCAGACAACCTCTAGTCATAGTGCGGGAGCGGGGCAGGCTCCCCCCGCTGCTTCGCCGCCGCCCCCGCCGCTCCTCGAGGCGCCCGCCTGCGCCACCTCGCGCTCTACTGACTGTCGGACTCGTGCCTAATTAAATTAGTACACTTTATACGATAAATAGATAAATACATAGTTACATATTTAGATAGGTAGAAAATTTTAACAATTTTTCAGACTTATAAGTTAATTCGACAGCGTGTATTAATGTATTTGAAATAGACAATGAAAACTTTTAATTCTCGAAAGTTGTTCTGTTCTTGTAAGAAATACTGTTTCATTAAGCTCTCTCCGAACAGGCACAAAGAAATCTCTCTGACGTTTGTTACAGGTTATATTCTTAGAGAAGAGAGTGTGTATCGTTTGTGACACCAGTTCGAAGGAAGCTTTAGTATTTATATATTTTATAATTATTATAAACATTGTAAATAATATGCGAATTCTGATTTATGTATATCATTATATTATTAATTTTGACATAATTTTAGTAAGTATTGATATTTATGAAGTAAACCTTGTAAATATCGCTAAGTATACTGAGGTTTCTAAAACAGTTATTTAATTTTAACCCAAATATAAACACTTATATGTATATTGTGTCCGTGAGGTAGTGGTTTCTTCATCCATTAAAGTCTATTAATTCTACCTTATGGAGTCGACGACGTACAGCCACTGTAACCTGGTCGAAATGTCAAAGAAAGTAAAGGCCTTTACATTCTTTGGGGTAATCGGAGATTAGGGATTTTCGCTTACTTACCAGACAGCAAAATTCGTGACACCTTCTCAACACTAGGTGGTGCAACCGTATCAGATGGACAGACCTGCCTCTACAGGTACCCATAGCTTGAGAACCCTCCTTCATCCTAAAACTACTACTATCTAACCTAACAGTAGTACATAATACTAAACTGTGTATAAGTTTAATAGAGAGGTGCATAGCTTCTTTAGTCAACTTCAAGTTCTTTGCAAAATTATTGGTGTCAAAAAATTTAAGTTTGCCACTATAGTGAAGTATTAGGAAACTCATGATTTTTTTTTTTAATGACAACTTCCTCCTTGGACTGCCGCGGAATGACTCCTGTGTAGCGGGGGACTTTACAAACAACGGACATAAAGAACACCCAGACTCGGGTGGGAATCGAACCCACAGGCCAGTCAATTATCATTATTAAGTATCTGAATATAAAATTATTTCGTAATGGAATGCACAGTATAGTTTTATGACAATTTAAACTTAGTAATCAAGCAACACTGTCGGTTATATCCTTTTTAAGGTTCGGAACCTCAAAAGGTAAAAAAAGGAACTCTTGTCCGTCTGTCTGTCTGTCTGTGTGTCACCCATTTTCTCAGGAACGGGTGGACCTAGCAAGTTTAAATTTATACCAGATACTGAAGTTTATAGTCCCTATTAGGTGTATGAAACCAAGGTCCTAAATCAACACAATAAAAAGCTATGGGCAAATTTAGATTTTCGCGAAAACTTGTAAATATCAAAATTTACCTTAATTTTCCACTTTTTTAATTTTTCGGAATATTCCTTTTACTTGTGCTGTAAGACCTTGCTTTTAAGGAGAGAGGGAGGACTGGGGGGGCAGATGTTCAAAAAAAAAAAAAAAACACGAAATCTACCTATGCGGGCCTGCTGCTAATTTTTTTATTTAAGTATAGGCACAAGAAAATATGATCTTTAATCACACTTTCTTGTGCCACTGCATAAATTCACAAAATAAACTATGAAATATATTGATTTTAGAAAACATTGAATTTAGCAACTTCAGTTAAAATTTTTAAAAAATCTCTAATAACGACCCAAAAGATACAGACACTCTTAAACGAACAAACGAAATCGTTATGTCGAGGTCAAACGGACTACAATCCCAACTTAAGCAGGCGGTTTACATCCCGTGATGACTGAACATAGCCCCGTTAAGTTCTGATCACCATTTCTGATGAACCCGCCTGTTTATACAGAGAAGAGTAACACCCCTACCTCCTATGGAAGCACATGCGAGACAAGAGCTCACCGGCCTGTCGAACTCGATAAACGTGTAATGGGGTGTTCCGTGACAGACTATCCATCCCGCCACCGTTTCTTACCAAAACATTTGCCCAATACACCAACGGTTACCGTACGGCAGAAAAAAACATTGTTAAAAAAGGTAATGTCAATTGCCTGCTGAATATTTTATTAAGTGACTAATGGTGTCAATTCTCTTGTATTTCTCTATTAACTATAATTGACTAAATTTTCTTCATACAAGATGTAAACCTTGTATCCTTCGAAACAAGGTCTTATTTCAAATATAAACAAGTAGGTAACTTACGTCGCTATCGAAATCAACAATTTATTTGTCGACTAAAGTCTGACACGCTTAAATAAACTTTAATACCACGTAGCGAGAGCTGCTATCCGTTGAATGCCATCTCTTTTGCTCTGTGTTTTTAGTAAGCGTCTTCGTAGGTGTCGATTAAAATAACGTCATCTTAGTTCGTTTTGAACAAGTTTTTATACGCCAATTATACGGCATTTGAATAAATGGGGACTCTCGCTGCGTGGAAATAAAGTTGAGTATACGTTGACGGGTTTTAGTGAAATTTATTGGCGCTGAGAAATTAATGCCAGTAACGAATAAACCTTGTTGCGAAGAAGACAAGGTTCATTTCATTTGAAGAAATTAAGTTAGGTTTTAGTTTAGTGAGTCTGACAATAGAATCGACACCAATACCACAACATTAATTTACAAATACAACTCAGATCACTTGCTTTCTTAGTTTAAAAATAATGTATAAAGCGCACCTGTATACATAAAAATCGCCTCTACTATTGCTGTACAAATTTGTTTTTGTTTTATCTGCACTGTAATGATCCTCCGCTGTGGCTATTCTATCTTCTCCGATCAACTGCAGGGACATTTGTTTATTTATGTATTTACTAGGGTTTTATCATTCGTAGCTCCGAAGAGTTGCACTACTAGGGCGCTATATAAGTTTTGTGGTACTTTGTGAAATAACAACCTGCGCCCCTTTAGTTCTATTTTTACGTACGGAAATAGAGCAAAGTCGCATGGCGCTAAATCCGGACAATAAGGACAATCCCAACAATTTTATTCTAGCAAAAAGTCCGCATTTTCACAGGTCGATTTGCAGGAGCGTTATCTTGATGCAAAAGCCAAGTAAGTCTTCAATTTGGTCGTAATTTTTTTAAAGTTTCTAATACTTGAGGTAAACATTCCTCCGTATACCATGCAGCAATAACAGTCTTCCTTTTATCAAGCACAACCGTAGTCTCTTTCTAGGTCGGGACATTTTCATAGCATCTATGAAAATGTCCCGATCTAGGTAGCGACTCACGGCGTCGGTTCATGTTCAAACACCCACACTTTACTCAGGGTGTGGCGACTTCCACATACTGCAAAAACATACACTAACGTCATCTAAGATATAAGATCTACGAAAAAACTGAACTACGTACCGACTACTAAT
The DNA here is from genome assembly GCA_963859945.1 of Euplagia quadripunctaria. Classification (NCBI taxonomy): domain Eukaryota; kingdom Metazoa; phylum Arthropoda; class Insecta; order Lepidoptera; family Erebidae; genus Euplagia; species Euplagia quadripunctaria. The sequence continues at coordinate 15,817,808 of OY982562.1, read as the reverse complement.
CCTGCATCGTGGAATGAAAGTTCTCGCGTCGATTAGTAATATACAACTTCCCAACATCAAGCTGTTGTTGTTGGGCCGCGGTCTGCCAGGCTTGATCACCTAGCCTAGCCGGAAGATCCTCCCTTTGTGTTGGAGGAACGTAACACCCGTTCCTCCACAGTATTCAACTCTGTATGTTTTTGCTATTATGTGGAATTCGCCATATCACTTCCCATTAAGACTGGACCAAGTACAAATGTCGAAATAATACATCAAGGTTTCATCACGTGTAACAATCGAGTCCACGTAATTAATCGGCCGTCTTCAAATTTTTATAACATATCATGAGAGCACGTCACACGCTGCTTCATCAGTGCATCAGTCATCAAATGCGGTACCCAGAGTGAACTAAGTTTTCGTACTTTCGAACTTCACTTTTTTCCTCGATCTGTCGATATGTAACACGTCGGTCTTCCTCCAATAATTTTCCTACAGTCTCAATGTGCTTATCGGTAGTCACTTCTTCTGCCGAACCTTGCATCATCTTCTAAGTTAAAATTCCCGCGATTGAAATCAATATACCACCATTCTATGGTCTTAAAACTTTTTGTTTAGAACCTTAAACCACTCTTAAAGTTATACAAAATAATTACACGAGTGTCATAACTAGCGAAACCCGCCATTTTCGTTTAGAAAATAAATTGAAAAAATAATTTGTATTTTTTTAATATTACTTAGAGTTTATGGATATGACTTGAAATCACAACATTATGATACCTTTTTTTTATGGAGTGCTAACTCTAAAGTGGTATGTTGGAATCGAACCGACTAACACCACACGGTGTTCCGCCACAATTGGGTATATTGCAGGGGACCCGGGTATACCCTAAAAAGGAAGCCTCCGAGAACCCCGGCAGACCTTGGCCGCCTGACAGTAGGCGACCATATCGTGGAGTACGTGGAGCTATACGCTCCTCCAGACAAGAGAGGTGCGTGCGGAACACGTCGCGCCACCGTCTCGGGCCTGCTTCTACAAGGGTAAGGGGACGGGAGAGTGCTTGTAGTCTTCCGTTTTGCATTCTGCGGCCGAGACGGTGAAATCCCACGCATTCTCACTTTGGACCATAGATAGTACCTTGGTCTTAATTGTGAGGCTTCCAACACCAATAGCCGTCACGAGGTCTTATCGCTGCTGCGTCCACGCTGAGCACTCTACCAGTGGTTCGCAGGCGTTGGCTAGTGGCCTATATGACGCACGTACTCACCGAAGCAGCCGTATCCGGTGAGTAATTCCGTTAACCGGTAGTACTATAATATCTGGTTTGCATACGCCAAAACTTATGTAGCCCGTTAGTAGCTACGTATATCCACCACCTCTCAGTATTACGGCAACAATTAAACAATAAAGTACGGGTTCAGACGGTTCTGCAATACCTACGGCGGTAACCAGACTGCTGATAGACATACTTATATATTTCTTAATACAAACATATTATAGATGAATTACACCCAGACACAGAATAAATGATCGTGTTTATCACATAATTGTTAGGCTTGGGTGGGTAGCGAACCCTCAACCTTTGCCTCATCAGTCAGGATCACTAACCACTAGACCAACAGGCCCGTCACCTATTCTCCTTCTTTCTATTCCCCCATTCCTCTATTTTGATGGCATAACTTTACAACAACCAAGAATTTACTTTACTTTCACTTATGGAGTATATAATTGTATATTGAACATTTTTATTTCACTAAGCATTATAAGTTTTTGGAATTTTTAGATATCGTTATGTGTCCCGGATTCATTGAAGCAAACTAGCGAGACTTGTATGCTTAGTTTGATTCTAAATAGCGTTGTATGATATGTCTAAGAATATAATTATTCTGATGTGCAGAAAACTGACCCAAAACTTTTAAATTGAATAAGCTGTTTCTATATGAGCGTACTCAGGTAGAAAGCTGCTCCGATCTTGATTCCTATAAATAAACCAAACCAAATGCTTACACTGCTTTAATCCTTCCCTCATAAGCAATATTCCTGTCCTTCCATTGCCTTCCCTTCCTATCTACCTTTCCCTTTCAATATACTACCAATTTTTTATATTTTTAATTCCCAAAATACCCGGTTGATGGCAATAGGCTTTTCCCCCATTACGTGAGTGGGAGCAAATTAAATTTGGCAAAATATAGGTATTTCATACACCTCTACCTAACCCTTCGGGAGTACAAAGCGTGACTGCATGTATCGATCGATCAAGTGATTCGACTACATTGCAATATTTATAATACCCAGATAATATGAATAATGACAAGTAAAATCGGGCTATGTGATTTACACTTATCTAAGCTTCGTTATTTAACACATTATCTGACCATTATGAGTTTTGCTACATAACTGTCAAGCAAGTTGAAAATTAAGCCTATTAAGGTACTTTAAGCAAAGCACAATGACCAAAAAACATACATGAAAGGTACTATGATCATTAGCAAACACGCACTGCTACAGAGCACAGTTATTTCCATTTAGTTCAGAATTTAAAGCGAAGAAAGGCTCACGATTTCTATGATTCACACCTTGAATTGAAAACTAATACGAAACTTAGGTAAAGTGTGTTATATGAATTCTTTCAAAAAGTTGATTTGTATTTGTGTGAACATTAAAAAAAATGTGTTAGAACAGCGTCAGGAGAAAGAGGATACATAAAATTAAATTGATGTGGTTGCTGGAAAGGTGGCGTGTGTTTGACAGATTGATATTGCAATAAAAATCATCAACTCTCCAGGTTAATGATTAAGTGGGATCTAAGAGCAATAATTACTAAGTGGGATGTCGGCATCGAGCCATCTAAAACCACACGATACAATGGTCCAAGTTTACTTACGTCACAAGTGTCAAAGTTTTTTTGTTAAACAGAATTCTGGTTAAGGAAAAAAAAACAAAACGACAAATGCGACGTGTTTGATTCTTTATTGATTCATGAAAATAAAAGTTGTAAAACTTACTCATTAATGTTATTAAAAAGTACAAAAAAAACTTATTTTAAATATTGCATTGTTCCTATTTACTAAAATATGATCAAAATTGCACGTGACAAGGTGTATAAACTTAATATACTAGCGTACTCCAATATACTAAGTTTATAGTATTTCCAAATACCCACTGCGAGATGTGAATTTAGGAAAAAGTGGTGCGAGGCGCGTCATATTTCGTTTCATCGAACAGCGTTGCGTTTTAGAAATTAGCGAGGGAGTTTCAAAATATCAACTTTAAATTTCACAATTAAAATATCAAGTACATAACATAATCAATGTAAAGCTATGTTCCTATGGCAATAAATTTTAAAATAAGACTAAAAGTATTTTATTTAAATTATATAAATAAAATTTATATTTTGTTTTTTACTCTGCCCAATAGGTAGGGCCACATTATTCGTACAGCCCGGTAAATTTGATATTTGGCATTTTTTAAACGGTCTGGACATTACAAATAGTGTAAATTATTCACTTCGTCCATAACATTTACAAACATAAATAGGTACACTCACACCTGCATCCCCAAAGGTGTCTGATTAATTCCGATCAAAGTGAAAGTTTGAAAAGTATTTAGATACCGTTCTCTTTTTCTATGTGAATTATTTTCTCTTTGATATTCATTGACATTTGTTTTTGGCTATAAGAATATTTTAGGTTATAATTTGATCTGCAAGGCAAAGAGTATACAAACACTACGTTAGACTGCAAGGGTCATTTTTGATATATGTTAATGGGCTCAGATACCATCTAGATTAGAGACGTTTTATTTTATAAAATATTAGTTTTGATTAATAGTGATTTAGAATTTTTAAAATAATTTCATCATGGACTTCAAAGGGAAAAAAGAAGATGCAGATAGTAATTTGGGTAGTGTGGATATAATGAATGTTAAAACACTTATAGAGACCGCTTTCGGTAGTTTAGATGTAAGTAATTCAAAGAGAAAATTTTAATAATTCTAATTAAAGTGAAATGTTTATCAGTTACTTAAATTATTTTAGGAGAACAGAGTAAACTTCAAACTTATCCAAACAATACTTTATCTCTTGGCCCGACAACTAAGAATTTTAGACAGACGCGTGGCGTTCGAGGGGCCATTTGTTAATATGATGGATAACCTTAGCAGCCTTGAAGTTACCGAAGTCAAAGTACATGCAATGCAGGCAAAAACAAAGAAAGGTAGGCAAAGAAATATCCTCAAATTTCAAGTACTCATCAGAGATATTCTAGTTGTATGATACTTCAAAAAAACACCTAACATTCTACTTTTCACAAATAATAGAATCCAGACTTTCATAATTCAGGTGGCAAAAAGGGTGCTGATAAAACTTCAATTGGTAAACACAAGCTAGATAAATCTACTCTAGAGAAAATAAAGGGTGGTGCCAAAACCAGAGACAAGGTAAATATTACTCTAATTTTATAAATATGTATCTAGTAATAAAGTTAAAACATCTATGTATTCTACAGCCAGAGAATTACCAAAAAGCCTTTGAGGATTTCATCGACAAGCAAGAAAAAGAACTTCGAGTTATTAACCAGGTGCAATTTTATAAGTGTTGTAGGGAATTTTCTTTTGTTTCTTTTATTTTGTTTTAGCGATAGAGCTGGTCGTGATTATATTCATACGTACGGTATAGAGGTAAGTGGAATGCATAACTATTATTTTGAAACAGCCGAAAAACAGAAGAAATAGAGCTTGAAATCGAAATGAGTTTACCGACAGTAATGCTATGTGGCTATGGCAACATGGGGTGATTGGCTAGCAAATCTCACCATCAATTCTTGTGACAGTAAGTATTACTGCCAGTGTAAGTTTTCTTTAGAGAACAAGTTGCAACTTCTTTTACAGTCTCTGCGTACAAAGAAAAATAAGCTGGAGGGGTTCGCAATCTCTGGAATATTTCAAGGCAGTGGACATTGTCTGACACAGAAGTTCATTTGTGACTAAAATAAGGAAATCTCTGCAAAATTAACCCACCCAATACACCCAACCTATATCCATGACCGAAGATGGACAGAAACTTTGAGCTCTTCGGGACTGCACAGAACAAAAATCTGTAAAAAATATCAATATGGTTTTGTGTTAACGAAAAGACCAGCCCATCACTCACACTCGATTGCGTCAGGTAAAGCGGCACCTATCGTGCCGCTAGTGCCGATAGTGTATCATGTAAATGTCCCAAATTTACGGGACTTCTAAGAGTAGGCTCTTGAACAGGCGGCAATTAGTGTCTAAATTATCGCTTCGCCATTCAACCATCTTTCTCGGCAATTGGCTTACCCCCGCCTAAGGGGGTGAACCTACCTTACACGGTCTTGAATTCTTTTGTTATTGACAGATGACTGAAGCTTATAGAAACAATGTTAATAGCTATACTTCAGCCAAATTCGATGTAGAATGTTTACCAACAAAGCGTTTTCGCGCATTTTCTGACAGGCAGTTGTTAATAACCTGGTTGCAAATTACATACCCTTAATAATGTTGTTATGGTCTGACAAGGAAGAAAATGAAAAACCTCGTCATGTTGCGGACAACAAATGGCACTAATTTCAATGAACCGATTGCAATGAAACTTGGTATGTAGATAGCTGGAGACCTGGATTAACATATAGGCTACTTCTTATACCGATATTCCGACGGGATCGGGACTTACGCGGGTGAAACCGCGGGGCGCTGCTAGTTTATTAATATTATTACATTTATTGTATGAATTCTAATATATAAAGGATCAAAATTCTGTGTGTAATGAAATTTTTACCTTTTTAACTTGGTATGATTATACCGCCATTATAATACTAGAAAATAAACAACGGTAGTGGCTATGTACTTTAGTAGCACTGCATACCTTCTTCAATTTGACGATTAATAGATAATATTTTTTGTGCATTACCGGAAAAAAATATAACACATCATCACTAAAATCCATCAACAGTGAAAAATTTAAAACTACATCCAGTTTCGTGTGATTTAACGCTAACATTTCAGCGCGCTTTTTCTGTGACATCAAGGGCCACGACGTGTTTGATTCTATAATGATTTTTAAAAATAAAGGTCATAAAACATACCTATTATTATTAAAAAGGATAAAAGGAGGAGGAAAACTAATTTTCAATATTGTATTGTGGAGTCTTGTGCATGTTCCAATAAATATTCATTATAAATAACCAAATTTTATTTGCTAATTCTTGTTTTAAGGTATTTTTCAACATATTACGTATTTGGCGGTTAGGCTGAGTTCCAGCAAAAGCAATGACAATAAAATCGTAAAGTAAAACTAAAAAATGGACGTAAAATTACAATATTTCTGCATTTTAATTATGACAACCCTATTTATGATGACATATGGTTTGTTTACAAAGATTCCACATCAAATTTGGCTCAAGTATAGACACATAATTAAGCTTCTCCTTAATATATATCTTCAAATAATTTTATTATAGAGGGCTGATTCTTATGAAGAACCAGAGACAATACCAAAACCAATGACTTCAATAGATACCATGGGTGAGTGACTCGCATGTTTTATATTTTTGAAATAGGCCATGTTAAATGCAAATGCAAACTGTAATGTATACGACTCTTATTATGAACTTCTGGGTTTGGATCCCAGTTTGAGTGGCCTCTGTTGTCAAAGAAATATCTAGTTTATCAAACGCATTCCTGCAACGCAATCTGACCAAAACGTTTCTGTTATACACCTCTAACCTTCTCTTTGAAAAAAGAAGGTGTTATCTATGTATGCATATTCGTTAGGGACTGACAGATGCACAGATTAGCGCACATGCAAACATACAAAACAAACTTTAATTTGCATTGGTAAGTGCGTCACTTCAGAATTTCTTAACCGTGAAAATATTTTGTGAAAAATTAGTTTATTTGGTGAAACTGAAAATGCCTTTTCTTTGAAAAGCAAACGATCACAGACAATAGATGTTGGCGGGTGATTTTTCGTTCTTTATACTTCGGGGTCATTGTTCACAACACAGAAATCTTCAGAAATTTAATTATACTCTTAAAATAAACTGAAAATTTTCAAATCCATGTTATTATATTACGTGTTTGAATTAAATAAAATAGTATTTTAGAAAAATTACAAACTATGAATCATATTTCTGCAGGAGAGCAATGATGCAAAAAAAATTAGGATTAAAAAGAACGAATATTCACCCTGTCCTATTCGAATTTTTTTAAATCGTCTGCTGGGTCAGCTAGTATTGTTGGTCCGTATGCTGGTCATCATGCAACTTACGAACGACTTAACCAATTAAGATCGGTTTTTCACAATAAACTTGTTTTGAAAGGCGATAGTTTATTGCTATTTATTATCGCCCTACATATAAGTATGTGACCGACTGACACTGCGGCGTAGATGATAAATACTATAAAAGTTTAGAAATAAGAAACGGCATCAAATCTAAAGTTACGAATGCAACTAAAATGATTAAAAGAACTTACATGAAGTGAAGTCATAATAGGTGTGCTCACTGCTGCGTCTTTCGAGATAGGTTTGGATTACATAAGGCACTTGTGGTACCATATACACGTTCGATTGAGGACTGTCAATATATTCTGGCCTGTTGGTCTAGTGGTTTGTGATCCTGACTGCTGAGCCAGAGGTCGTGGGTTCGATTCCCACCCAGGACAAACAATTGTGTGATGAGCATGATCATTTGTTCTGTGTCTGGGTGTAATTTTTTTTATAACATATGTATGTATTTAGCAATATATAAGTATGTTTATCAGCAGTCTGGTTACCATTGTACAGAATGTACAGGCTCTGCTTAGTTTGGGATTAGACGGCCATGTGTGAGATTTGTCAAATTATTATTATTACTATTCTAATATTTCTATTGTAATGTTACAGACGCACAATATGAAAAATTACTCGTCGGTAAGATTCCAGTACTTTGGTAAATAAATATATTTCTTTTGCTTTTTTATAAATTCTAGAGATCGTCCGTGTGGTCGAACTTAGACCATAATTTATAAAATGAATATTTTGTTTTATTGCATTGATAAGCTGAATTGACATTGTATAGACCTTCCGCATCATGACAGGTCTACATAAATATATGAATAGATATACTTGACATGTTTAGGTTTACATAGCCATTTTCACACATTTCCTCGTCGTCGTAGAAAAACGACGGATTTGATTTTTAGTAACTTTACTAGAGAGCACTTTAAAGTTTTCAAATGATGTTTCACGTAATATCTTGAAAACGGCTGTTTCTGTTAATGAAATCTTAAAATGTAATGTTGAAAAATGTTTTGTTTTATGATAAAGTATAATGTTTTCAGTAAGCCTATGTCAAAAACAAAAATCGACACAAAATCAAATCCGCCGTTTTTCTACGACTGTGAATTGCGAAAATGTGTCTGCACACAGAGAGGACTCTTCTCCTGAGTGCGAAATTTACTTAAAATAAACTTAAATTTTATTTACGAAGACGCAGTTACAAATTATACTAAGTTGGCTAAAATAATAAGTTGTTATTAAATAAGTATTTATTTCAAAAACCATTACAAGCTACTACAATGCGTCTAAGAAGAATCGAATCTTTTATAGTTTCAACGAAAAGACCCGACTTCAAAAACGGAAAATAATAAGGCTATTATCTAATTAACCTGAATTTGACTACTTTATATTCCGTTAGATATAAATGACTTCAGTGCGGCTGATATTTTTAATTAATTAGTAGCACAATTGGTTTAGTTAGTAGTAGTATTAAATGTAAGGAATTATGTAATTTTCAGTTTGTAACTATTAGTTTGTTGTTTTTAAGGTGAGTATTGGTCACTAATACATTCACTCATACATAATATATACGGAGCCGCTATTCCTGCCCTCTTTCACCTGTAGGTTTATGTTGAAAGTTTCTGATATGATGCCACAGAACATAACATACGCCCATTCCAGTCATGTGTATAGTTTGAAATCACTTCTATGTATCACATGACTACAACGTCAGACTTCACGGTTTGGATTCACTATTAGTGCAAAAATTCGTGTGTCTGGGTGTTTCTAAGTATAATAGATAGATAGATAGAAGTACAAAATAAGTGTACACATGATTGAAGTAAATGTTCCTTTTTCAAATATACCCGGTATAAGGCAAACTTTAGTGGGCAGGATGGTAGTAATTTCGAACATGCAGAATATAACCAATACTACCAATAACAAGTTTGATTGTAGCGGCATTACTATTCAGTTGTGTTACCTAGAACTGTATTACAGCGCGAGGTGCGCGTACCTCGGCTGTTCTACACAGTTAAGTGCAGAACGAAAACCGGTGTACGGGATCATATTTGCAATATTATAGAAACGTACAACACATAGCTCCCCAATATTGATAGGTTGGCCCAATCATACTCAAAATTTTGGCAATTCAAACCTTAAAATCCTAGTATTTTGATGATATTGTCGCTATTTCTCTTCTTTGTTTATAAAAATGTATAAAACACTTTCAATATAAAATGTGCGTGATTTATAGAACAAGAGATTTGATTGTCTACTGTGTATAGTCTATACTGTGTCCACTAATTCAATGGTATAATGTTAATTTTATATACTTCCTAATACCATATAGGAATTACGTACAATTCCTAGGAAATACATAAGTGTCCTAGGACATGTATGTATTAAAGCACAGCGAACATTACACCAGTAGGATCCAATAAACCGTTAATGTTACAATGGGCGGTCTTGTCGCAAGCTGCGATCTCAGACATCAAAAAAATATGTTCATATTTATGTAACTTTATAGTATGTTTATCCGTGTTCTGAAAGTCGTACTACAAACTATTATGAATCGGAATCTAGATAGTATAATATTATTATTATTACTTTATAGGGCCATATTTACGATTTATGAAAGTAAAAATATTAATAAGAAAATTGATTTTAATCTGATCAGATCCCACAAATATTGTCGTATTCTTACGACAATATTTGTGAGTTTCTACTCACAATTAATTTTTAACTTTTCTTCACTATAGTTGAAAGAGTGTCCGGCAGTAGCAGCGGAACAAGTAAGTAGTTTTACCAACGTTTGTTAATATAATAACACTACTTTAAAAAAAATCCTTCGTTTTATTGTAAATGCTACTAATATTATCAATAAGAGAATGTTAATATTTATTCTCAGGAATTTCAACGGAAACATAAGTAACAAGCACTTAACAGCTTAATAGATTTAATAAGCTGTGATCAAACTATTAAAAATTTTTTTGTACCATGTTTTCAAGCGATTTTTGTTGGGGAAAGTGTTTCTGTTCTATTTTGTGCTTAAAATTAAGCTAGTACTTCAATTTGACACATCTATATTTGAGTAAAGACTATTATGTTTCAATACTTGTTTTTTTATCATTCAAGATCGCTCTGCTCCCAGATTATCTGTAGTAACTCAAGAAGAATTCATGAAGTTGGCACGGACGGTTCGATCACTTCAAGCCCACTTTGGGCCAATCGGAACGGCCGGGTTTCCCGAAAATGCTAAACTTATGGAAAGCCTTCGGCAAAATGCATCACTTACCGACGCTATGGCGGCATTGCAACTTTCAGCTCGTCTAGAAGCTGTTGAGAAAATACTCGGGCGCATGACTCAATTAATTTCTACAGTAATTGGTGTCACACCAGGTATAAAAATAGACGTAAGTAAAATTATATTTTTTTTAAATAGCACTAATCCCTCACGGTTATAATATAAAGACGTTAGTTCCCAATTTATACGCCTCAAGTACTTGTGCTACCCTAAGCACTCTTATTATATACGAGTAATTAGATGATACAAGAAAAACCACAGCATGCTTGAGTAGGAGCAGCCTGCGCCTCGCGCTAACGGTTGTTAGTCGAGATAATTGTATTTTAAGATGTAATAACCATCACTTCATGTCATATTTTAAAAATATATAGATGTCGTGTGTGAACGAGACGTCACCAACGATTTAATACCGTGAGACTATTTGCAATTGGTAGCATAGTTTTAAACAACAACATAATTATATAGTATAGTATTTAGCATAATTTTTAACACGGTGACGGACGCACGGTGTCTGTAATGGGCCTTGCAGCGTTTTTAATAATAAAATTAAGAGGTTACTTTATCTATTATACCTTAATACAATTATGTGTGGGTGTGGATGAATAATTAAAATTCTGATATAATAGACTGACTTCTTTCTGGTTACCTTTGTCTTTGAAAAATATTTACAAAAACTGTTGTGAAAACCGATATAATATGTTTTTTTTTTCATATTCATATACACTTTGAAACTTAAATATGTTTACATATTTCAATAGTCAGATTTGCAGTTATGTATCTTAAATTTTTCTCCTTTCATGCCTTGCTATCAGAGTGAAACGAAAGTTTTTCTTGGAGAACATGCAGCTACCGACTTTCCAACTTTATCTCAAAAAGAAGCAGCAACCGAACCTCTTGAAGACACAACTGTTTCAACGGTAGTCACGGAGGAAAAAGCCGATGAACACGAAAGTGATGCCGAAAGTGACGAAGGAGAGTTTGTTACACAAAAGCGACTCAGGTAATAATTTGAGTAAATCACATTTTACTGTTCTTATAGACCATTTTTATTTGACCTGATACTGTAATCGACAAACTCATGCCATTATACCAATGAGGCAATCATATATATATAAATAAAATAAGTAAGTATTTTTCTAATCCATCTAAACCCGATCTTATCATTCTAAAATCTTAGATCCTAAATAAACTACCGATATTGCTACATAGGTACATGAAGCATTCTGTGAATATTAAGATTCACAAAGCAATTTGTTATACAACATTACATAGACTATAACGCTGCACGATATTTGAGGGCATTTAAAGTATAAAATTTTGGTTAAGATTTTATGTAGGTATTAAGTTGAAAAAACTAAAAAACACGCTTTTGTAACTAGTTGAACTAAAAAATAGAAAATATTTTTTTTTTTTTGAGTTAAAAAAAATGGTGATTAAGATAAAAATAATTTTATCTTATTTATACGATAAAATAATTTTTTGTCCAAACACTATTTTTTATCTACAGCCTACTTACTTATTGTAATTTAATTTATTTAATGAAATAATATTCCAGCCTATTTTATTGTGATTCAAAATTCAGATTTTTATATTATGATTTTTATGTTAAAATATAACTGATGTAATTAATTATTATTATTATTTCTTGTCTATGGAACCAGTTTTCTGAAATAAATAAATTATTACACCATTATTTATTTTCTACTTTTTAGTTCAGCTAGCTACAAAAGCGATTTTTTTACTTTTTAAACTATTACTTATTTCTGCTTTTTTAGTCTTTAATATTGTATTGTCATCGGTCCTTGATAAGTGTGCGAAGTTATAATTCAATCCGACGTCTTAAAGTGAGTGAAAATCACATTCAAAGATTCCGTTACATAGATACATACATACATACCAATAATTTACCCAAAAACATTTCAGATTTGCAATCAAGAGTTTATACGATGAAATGATGCGGCAAGTGAGAGATGTAATCGAACGTAATACATTTAACACTAACCAAGCCTTAAAACTGGCAAGTAACTTAGGTAAATGTCTACGTATACATAATATATATATGGTAACTTTTTGTAATTGCTTCAAGTACCTACAGAATGTGGAGTTGTGTCTTGCATTTATGGAGAAACGGTTTCCCATAAATGCAAGACACTTATCAAGACACTTATCAATCTATCATTTTGTGGCACTTATCAAGTGTCACAAGTTTAATAAAAATTACAGCAATATGTTTTCAGAAACAATTTTTTTGCGAGTAACTCTGGACTAACTTATACAATATTTCATTTATTAGAAAACAAGCTGAGCGCTTCATTGAAAGTGGGTCCAAAGATGGCCATTTTAGAAAGTGCAGTCAGTGCTTATACGGAACAAATAAATGCTATCGATACGGGCTTATCTTCACAGGTAAATGGCCTTATAACACGCTTTTATTAACTTGACTTGTAACTAAATAACTATCTAACAATGTAAACAAGTCTTGGAAGTAAATTTAAACCTATAGTGTATTTTTTTAGCTGTCTTATTTACTAAACAAACATGGCGGACCAGCAACCAGAGACAATAGATAGTGATGGGAAATTAGCGAACGAATGTTTGAACTGAATGATTTGAATTGGGTAGAAATAATACGACAAGCTATTTTAAATATTTTTATTACTCGGATGATTCTCGTTCATCATAGCAGTAGTTTTTATTGCTATTCATATTGTATGTTTCACAAATAGTTGAAAACATTAATTCCAAACCAAAAATCTGTTTACTAATTTTTAAACTTTCGCGTTCCATGATATAATTATGTATTTCCACGGGAATTAACGCGATCACGAAAAAAACATGCCACCTCGCTTTTATGCACAGTCGGGTGAACACCAGAATAGGGAAACATCGGTTTGCTTACAGAATAGTTATCAAGCCCAATCTGTTGGACTCGTCAAAAGGATCCATATGAGCCTAAACTCGATGGGTTCACTAGTAGCCATCGAAGACTTTCACTATCCACCTCATGGCTCGATCACAAGATCAGCTCCAAAATTCCAAACAATACCATTGTAATTCAAACTACATGTACATGAACAATTTCGTTTCGATACGACGATTAGAAATATAGTCTATTTTTTCTTACTTCTCTTATTTGGTAAACAAACATCACCCGAAAATAAAATCACGAATTTTCAGAAAGTTACACATTTTTGTAATTATGTATTTCCACGGGAATTAACGCGATTACGAAAAGGTATTTACATACCTCTGAATTGCCTGACGATTCGACCAAGTTGCACTGGCCGTGGTAACAGGCTGACTGCCCCAGCGGTGCACGCCCTCCGTCATCGCCATGTACCGTCACATTCTATACTAACAGTGTCCCAACAAAAAACCATCTTTATTCTATGTATGTTAATTCGTCTTCTAGAACCCACAGTACAAGCCCTGCTTAGTTTTGGTTAATTTGTCCCAGAATAATAGTAATAATAATATTATTATATTACATCATGTCTACAATGAAAAAAAGAAAATTACCGTCAAATAATTTACTAAAAGTCTACAGGCTATAAACAATACATAGTCCGACTTCTATACTTAAACTATTCGCACTCGGTTCTGAAGTCAAATTTTATATTCTATAGATATGAATGGATGAGAGACCCTTGAACATAGCCGAAATGCGAATGTTGAGATGGATGTGTGGTATGACTAGGATGGACAAGGTGAGAAATGAGTATATTAGAGGGAGCCCGAAAGTAGCACCAGTGGATGAAAAGCTGAGGAGGTTATCGTGGTATGGACATGTGATGCGGAGGGATGAGCAAAATGTGGTGAAAAGAGTTTTATGTTTGGATGTTGACGGGCACAAGAGAAGAGGATGACCAAAGAAAAGATGGATGGACTGTGTGAAAGAAGATAAGGAAAGAATAGAAATGGAGTAAGGAGTGAAATGACAACGATAGAGTAGAATAGAAGAATAAAACATATTGCACCGACCCCAAATAAAATTGGGACAAGGGTAGACAGATGATGATACCGAGGTAATCTATACTCATTTAATAAAGCTGAAGAGTTTTTTGTTTGATTATAGGTTTGTTTAAGCGGAACTATCAGACAGATTTGAAAAATTATTTTTTATTAGATAGAGAGAGAGAGAAATTTATACGCTATGCAACATCACGCTATGACCCTTACGGGCGGAGCAGTGACCATAAACGTAGGTGAAACGAAAAGTTCGCATATAGGCATTCACAAAAATATCTTTTCCTAGATCTTCTTTAGACAATTCTGCTTTAATCTACTTTACTTTGTTGGATCAACGGACGCCTGGTATGTCAAATATGGCCAATTTGTCATTTAAAAAAATATTTTGTTATTAGTATATTCTCAGTAAAAAGTTATTTAGCTGTACACTGTATAATAATATTTGTAGATGACTAACTATCAAGAGCAACTAACACAAATGCAACATGAATTAGAAATTGGATTGGATGCTATGGCGGAAGCTATGGCTAATACCGGAGGAGACACAGTCGGTAAGTTTACTTGGGGTTTACATAGGGCTGCCATCCGTCCGGGTTTCCCCGGATTTGTCCTAGTTTAGAGGGCGTCCGGTGAGCGTCCGGGCGGGGTTTTCATAAAGACGGACACTCTGTGCCAAGGGACAATTATAATTGTTAGACGAATCGTTAAGAAGCTAAAAATTTAAATAGAATTGTCGTTTTTTTAAGGTGTCCGGGAAATAATATCGATTTCACCCATGTGTCCGGGATTTTTTAAGTTTTTGTCCGGCGTCGGCAATTTAAATGATGGCAGGCCTAGATTTACATTTTTTTTTTTTATGGTATAGGGGGCAAACGAGCAGACGGGTCACCTGATGGTAAATGACTACCGCCGCCCATGGGCACCTGTAACTCGAGAGTCACAAGTGCGTTGCCGCCCTTTGCGTTGCCGCGGGGGAGGGGGAAGAGTGTTAAGAGGGGGGTGAGGGGAAGGATGGGAATAAGGGAGAGGGAAGGGTTAGGGCCTCCGGTAACCCCACTCACGCGGCGAAATGCAATGCAAGCATTGCTTCACGGCCGGTTTTCTGTGAGGCCGTGATAACGAGCGGAGTCGAGCCTGCCCATACGTGCCGAAGCATGGCTCTCCCACATGTAAAATGATACTGATACTGATCCCACATGATACTGATTATAATTACACTATGTTTATTCATTAAAATATACGGTAGCGTTTACGTGTATATTCATGAATTAAATACCACGGAAGTTTTCATTCTAACAATATATCATTGCCATGACACTTTTAATGGCAGCTTATCTAAAAACGAACTGATGTAACATTGGAAGGTAATAAAGTATGTATACAACAGGTCATCAGTGGCCATCCATAAATTTTGCCACACGTTAAGGGGGTCAACGAAGTGTGACATTGTGGGACAAAGGGTGGGGGATCATAAGCGTTGTGACGTCACATGTCAAAAATCTAAAGTAAGTATTTAACACAAAACATTACCTGTAAACGAAAGACTACATAAGCTACTTACTACATTTTCATTTTAAAAAAAAATTAGAACTGCTCTTTTCAGTTCAAAATATGTGACGTCACACCAGGGAGGGGGGTCCCACAAATTTGACCACCTGTCACCTGTGTAGTTAATGAAGCCCGACCATACAAAAAATATTTTAGTAAATAATTAAAAATAAATATTTACTAAAATATTTTTTGTATATTCGGGCTTTATTAACTGCTGTTACTGCATAACTACCGATAGTAGTTCGCGTTATTATTAATATATGGCTACCTATCTAGTTCTGCCGGTTAAGTATCTAGTTTCATGGGTCACAGAATGAATGATGTGCCTAACATCATTCATACAATTCCTTTAGTCTAAGCTTTCTGGCGGTTTGGTATATAACATTCCAGAGCTAAAAAGGCATAGGTATCTACAGACTCATGTAACTCAATCTTACAGAACTTAGCAATTTAGATTACATCACCTATAGCCGTAATTTATTTATTTTGCAGCGATGGGAGAACTTAATACTAATTTTGCGACTCTTCAAATGGACTTTGAAAGCATGGCGTTCCGACAAAAAAGAGTTTCCGATGGACTGGACGCGGTGAAGGCTAACACAGCTGTTAGTATCAATATGTTTACACCTACTTTTTTTGTATTAGATTGATCATACATGGAATCTTTTAATTCCATTATTTAAAAATACATGTAGTATCTTTTACCAATAAAAACAATCAACCCGACCAAGAAAAGCTGTGTAAAACAAATTAATAATACATAATAAAGTTCACCACATTTACTGTGATAAAAAAAACTGTGATAGCCACACAAGGCAGAGCCTGTAGTCCACTAAACAATGTGTAAACTTAAAAAAAAACAATAACTTGGCAATTTAATGGTTCAAATTTGAATCTTCCCTTTACTGGTTCAAATGTCATTGAAAAGCTATGAGCTATATTTACAAATCTACCTCAACTGTAATCTAAATTTTCAATATTTTTCAGGGTTTATGGAAGCAAATAGAAATGTTACGAGAGACAAAGTCAGATCGAGATGAAGTAGCGGACGCTCTTCGCGATAAAGCCGGAATTAAAGACTTGAACGGTCTCGTACCACTGGAGCAATTCGATGCTGTTAGAGGTGATTTCGAAATGAGAATTGAAGCCGCGTATAGCAAATTCAACAACCAAGAACTAATCTGGCAAGTAAGTAAGATTATCGTCAAAACACCGTTGTTGCACCGAATTTTTTTACCACCCTCCTGGGGAGAACTTTACCTTACAGCAAAACCGCAACATACCATTAGTTACTTAGTAATGTGTTCCTGCTGGCTGATGGAAGAAAACTGTTGTTGCGAGGATTAATAAATGCCATCAGGATTCAATAATTATAAATTTCTACGTAACAGATACAGAGAGACTAGTAACATTCACACAGAAAGGTGGTCCAGCTTTACGTAAGATAACAAGCCCAAAATCAATAGAAAACAAAATAAAAACCCTGATTACGGTAAAAAATTAACGTTCAAAATAAATTTATGTTATCAACCGAAAAGCAAAAAGCAAGCAGATATATACATACCGGGTATACCCTAAGAAGGTAGCCTCCTAAAAACCCCTGCGGCCAAGGTTTGCAGGGGTGCCCAGAGGCTTCTTTCTTAGGGTACACCCCCGGGTCCCTTGCAATAGACCCACTTGTGACGGAACACCGTGTGGTTTTAGTCGGTTCGATTCCGACATACCACTTTACCGTTAGCTCCGGTGAGGTAATGACACTCCACACGAAAAAAAAATTGCCACTAATTTGTAAAAACAAATGACATAGGAAATCATTAAACATCTACAGATTCCCAAAGAGTTTCTAATTCGAAATTTAAATAAATTTTTCATCGGCTGCTTTTGTTACTGGCCTACTCTAAGAACTTTCAGTGTGACCCACGCACACCCACACCCACATGTTAAACACACAGAACTGAGAATAAGTAGTATTTATTCTCAGTTCAATGGGTAAACACATAACCCTCCTTCTGGACTTCACCGCAGTCGGGTCATATTTTAGGCGTGAAGGATAGCAAAGTAAGGTTTTGTCATAACCATTTCAATTTATTTTGTAAATAAAATCATTGTTCAGAGCTATATATAACAGCGCTATAATATAAATAACATTCAAACTTTGATAAAAAACACATTAATTTATTCCATACTAGTTGATGCCCGCGACTTCGTTCGCTTGGGAATTTTGGTGAAATCTACGCCATGGGAAGCGTACATTTTTTCGGGATAAAAAGTAGCATTTATGCTATTCCAGACCAGACCAGATTATAATATATCTTTGTGCCAAATTTCATCCAGATCCGTTTAGTCGTTTTTGCGTGAAACAGTAACAAACATCCATTCCTCCATCCATCCATCCTCACAAATCACCTTTATAATATTAGTAAGATTCATTTGTTTGTTTACCCTACAATTCTAAGAACAAAACATCATTACTTAACACGCTTGCATTGCATGATATGTACAAGGAGGGGCCGAAGTTTTGTCCTATATGGTGATATATTTTGCTCCCTTGAAAAGAATTCCAGCAGTAGACTGGAATATCCTAATTCATTCATTGACTGAAATATCTTCAAAACGAGAACAGTGGGCTTTCTCTGCTTCGGCACGTATGGGCCGGCTCGACCGGAATGAGCTTCACAGAAAACCGGCAGTAAAGCAATGCTTGCCTTGCTTTTCGCCGAGTGAGTGAGGTTACCGGAGGCCCTAACCCTTCCCTCTCTCCTATCCTCTCTCCCCTCTTCGCCCTTCCCCTACTCCCACATTAAAGACCGGCAAGGCACTTGTGACTCTTGAGTTACAGGTGTCCATGGGCGGCGGTAGTCATTTACCATCAGGTGACCCGTCTGCTCGTTTGCCCCTATACCATAAAAAAAAAAAAACGCTGCACGATATTTGAGGGCATTTAAAGTATAAAATTTTGGTTAAGATTTTAAATAGGTATTAAGTTTAAAAACCTAAAAAAAACGCTTTTGTAACTAGATGAACTAAAAACTAGAAAATATTTTTTTATAAATTAAAAAAATGGTGATTAAGATAAAAATAATTTTATCTTATTTATACGATAATTTTTTTTTTTTCCAAACACTATTTTTTATCTACAGCCTACTTATTTATTGTAATTTAATTTATTTAATGAAATAATATTCCAGCCTATTTTATTTATTTAAAAAAGTGGTTTTAAAAATAGCGATCAAACGAGTTTGTATTTAGGAGCCTACGTGCTAAAGTTCGTAACACTTCACCAGCCTGAAAATCAATAAATGAATCTACTTGAAAATGTCTATCTGCTATTTTATTAATAGAAATACATATAAAGATGTTTACATATATATAGATAGGTATGATTGAAATGCTAGCATCTTTCACGTTAGGTACTGTAGTCGTAACCATAATATTTATAAAGTTTTCCTTAGGTAAACCTTTAGTAAAGTACGCGTTAGACCAAACCAATAACAAGAAAACGATACTTAAAATAAAATTATACTTATTACAGAAAGCTATTGATGAAATTCTAAGAGATCTCAGTGAAAAGGGTGATATTATTCAACTCGACTCTCTCAAAGACGGAATGCTTAAACATCTTGATACATTAACTGCCCGTATGGAAGCTATTTCAGCAATAGTTGGAGAACCGAAAACAGCGATTGTAACGAAAAGGCTGTTTAGGGATTCTGCGTGTATTTGTTGCTCCAGTCCAGCGACGATGGACATGGAAAAACCACCAATGGTACCAGAATTACCTAAATTCCCTGATGGGAAACGAGCCGAAGATAGTGAACATCAAAAGCAAATTAGTGGAGATGGTGATACAAGACCTTGCTACTATGGTTTACCTATATTACATCCAATAGATTCCAGGTAGGTATTTTAAATATTAAAATAAAGTATATAATAAACATAATGTATATATATTTTTAAGTTTTTTGCCACTGTATAATATATGTAACAGGCATCACAATCGTCACGTTTAGCAAGTTGTTTGCACATTTGGAACTAGCAAACCGGAATTTATCTTTACCGATATCTTATTTTATTAGAAAATTGTCCGACTAAAGAGTAATTGTTATCCTTCAATCTTCTTGATACAAATATCAAGAATTTATAATAAACTTAAATTTAAAAAATGTGTTGTCTTTAACTAGATTGAATACATTTATTTTTATACACACATCCATTTTTATTAAAAAAAACACCGTAATGAATTACCCCGCTTTACAATGTATATAGGTATTATGCTGAGGCACAAAAAGTCAAGTACCAAACCAATTCTGGTATCGTGACGTTCGTCGTTTATGCATCAAGGACACAAAATCATATTTACTGTAATAAATTCAAATCTTCATATGGGATGAAGAAACTGTGTCCGCTATAAATGTGCTGAATATTGATTATTCTTTATGCAATAACCTAATAACCAAATATCACAGTGATGTGAAATTAGTTCAATCCACACAATGACATGAAACCATAACTTCTGTAATTTACAAAAACCAATTTTAAATGTGCTTGCCTTAATTCTGATAGACTATTAACACATTATTTACATGATGCATTTTCGAATTAGATTTTTTTTAAATAATTTAAATCTACCTTCTTTCTAGGGCACATTATTGCCAGAGATATTGTGGTGGCTCGCACACTTTGATCCCCAGTGGCCCACCTAAAGTTCCTCCGTCATTCATCATAACGCCTGTCCGTAAAGATGACATTACTGAACTTGGAACAGATGGAAAGGTAAAATCATGGATATTATATGTTTAAATTACGGCTAAAAGCCGAAGTACGGTTGCACTTAGTACTAGCCGGCTAAACCTAGGTACGGTCGGTAGCAGTTGGTTAAACTTAGGTATTTCATTTTTATTCACGGCTAATACCAGTTGTAGCCGGTTGCCCTCGGCTACAACTAGATCTAGCCAAGCCTTTATCTTTACATATTGTTTATACATTGTCATAAAAGAGTATAATTTATTATATTAAATTAATACACCTGAAAATGTATTATTTCTGTCATAAACAAATAATGAGAGATTCATGTCAGAGTCATGCTCATTGTTTTCGTGCATCATTGTCGTTAATCTTGACGTATAGTCAGCGCCACACTCCTACTGCTGTTTATTACATGTAGAAATAAGTTAGTCAGACGATTGAGTAAGTGGATGGATGGCATAAGCCCAAATAAAAAAGGAACGGAACCATATAATGTAGGTACACATATGATTATATGAGTTAAATATTTCTGGAGGAAGTTTGAACGTTTATTTTATTTCAGATGTACAAAGTGGATGAAAAGTGCCATGAACCAGGCGGTAAACAAAGGACACAAGATCCTCCACCGCCACCCTCGCCACTTACTAAAGACGGTATCTATGTGTAAATTTGACAGGTTACCGTACTCAGTAATGCTAGAACTACACTCTATGGTATTATGCAAGATTTTTTTAGTAGGCGGCAGGTTAGATTTTGGTGCGAGTCATAGTACTTAGAATATAAGAAGTACTATAACTATATATGATAGGGTGAGATTAAATATGTCAGGTGTAATCATCTATCAAAAGAAAATCGTTTTATGTTTAACAACCACTACTCCTCCCACATAAAATAGATATATACTATAAGTTTAGACTAGGTATTAACAGTTGTGTATTCCTTTTTTTTTATCTAGACCTTTAGCTCGCCTGCAAGGGTATTTATCTACACAGTATGCCTATGACGCATATTAAGTATACTAATCACCCTCCCTGCCTACCGAGGTGTCTGACAGTTGGTGTGTTTGAGCACTCACATTTAAGTTGTAATGCCAATACAAAACGGACAATAGATATGTTAGATACGATAATTGCGATATACTGCAAACTATACAGGTATATACATATTTGTTTAACAGCATAGTTGTGTCAAAGAAGCCTGTAGGGGAAGAACCAGAAGTAATAATCAGTACCTAAAGTTTGCAGTAAAGTTAATTTTGATGACCATCAGCAAACTAAAATATCGAAACTTTGGTAAGTATGTACGGAAAATCATATATTTATATGGTAAATAGGAATATAAATAAGTACCTACATTTAGTATTGTACAAGAATCTCAAGGATATTCAGTTTTCCAGTTACGCGTTTTGACACAGCCACCTCAACGAGCACAAAAAAATCATAACATAATATAAAAGTCTTTAATTACCCCAAAATCTAGAAGACCTTCATATCTGTCCCCAAAAAATTATAGCTGAAGCCTACCGTTAAAAAATATTATTTTTAAGGCATCAATTTATCAAACAAGTAAACGGGCGCAGCTGTTGGGTAGTGGTTATGGCAACACCAGAAATGTCACTTGCACGTTGCCAACTCTATCTGTCCGTTACCAGTAAACAAACAACATTTGGCTAGTAGTGGCTAACCACGGCCTTAAGTAGGATCGAGGTACTAACCCAGTCCACCGGATCGAATTCAAGTAGTAGATAAATCTTCTCAGTCTTACCATTCATTAGTCAAAATTACTCGGGAGTTATATGATAAAAGAAAAAATATTGATACTAATTTTCAAGCCTAACCGAAACGTTAACACAAATATTCTAGTTTATCTCAAATGATATTCGTTAAATCTTTTGATTTCGTACAGTTTTTACACTTTAAGCCTATGGGTTAGCTATAGCCGCATATATTGCTTAAATAATCATATAATTACATATAAAGAATGGCTTCTCCTTATATTGCATCAAGTATGTTTTCTGACAATTTGTTTGAACGTTTTAACGTGCTAGCATGTTTTCTCTTTGAAATGAGCATAGGCTGTAATAACAGATTTTTTAACACGTTGACGGGTGGTATCGCCCACAAGCGTTAATGCCTCAAAAGTGATACGACAGTACGTTCCTCGACATCTGAGTTACTTAAATTGATATAAATTTGAATCTTGACACTAGGGTCTTTGAGAAGATTACGCAACTTTCTACCGGTTACCACCAAAATTTCGCTTGCAGAATCCCTTCTTCTTCCAATTCTTGATTACGCAGATGCCAGCTATCCGGATCTCACCGAAGACGAGTTTAACAAACTTAAGCGACTTCAAAATTTTTGTAAACGGTTCATCTTTAGATTGCGCAAATGATGATGATAACTATATTTCTGAATATCGAAATAAGCTCAAGTGGTTACCTATTCGCCTTCGCCGGAATATTCATATTCATTCACTATTATATAGTACACTTTTCAATCCTAACACTTCTCCATAACTCAAAGAACGATTTGAATTCTTACACAACACATTTAAGGGACGTTAGGTCTTCAGAGAACTTGATATTGAAAATGCCAACGCATTCTACGAATTTCATGGATGAATCCTTTTCAGTTCAGGCCATCCGTCTATTGAATGCATTGCCACTGCCCATCAGGCTCGCAAAAAAGAGGAGCATTGCCTGAATTGTTGATTGGTTAGGCTCATGATGCCCGTGCATTTATATGTGTGCACCTATATTTATTTGTTTATGTATGTGAAAATATATTTGTATTTGTTATTATGACTAAGATAACATTTTCAATCAATTATGCACTGCAACTCCTCTTGTCCTACATAAACTCTCGTTCCATTCAATGGTTGCCTGGAAGAGATCGCAGAGCGCGATAAGGCTGACAATTGTACAAGGTCTCTACTTTTAGTTTATATGAAGTTATACTTTATAAAAATATAACTTCTTACGTGTGTACATAAGTACACACACACACTTTTTATGTTTTACATTTTTATGTGTGTACAATAATGAGTTTATCTTTCTATCTAGCCAGTAAGTACCGGATATAAGCCAGTAAGTACCACATGATTTGATTTATTTATTTTTAATAGTTTTGTTATTTCTTTAGGTCTACTAAAAGAAAATGCTACTTTGATAGTGACTCCTACACGCTAGTAAATTGTGTTTCACACAATAATCTCGGCTTCTGCCACTGAATCTATGAAAGAAACGGCTATTAAAAAGTGTTTAAAAATATAACAGATACTCTTTTATTTACCTAAATTATTTTTTAACTATGTATATAATTTAAAATATTACGAATAAATAAATCGTTAACTTTACTTACCCCAATGAGTTTTACTGCGTAACCTCATGAAATAGTAGTTTGAATAATTAGTCATCTACCAATTATTTTTTCAGAATTAAATACCTTTCCTGTGTCTCCAAGTTTCACATTTAGATTTAGTAATTTGTTTTACTGTAAACCTTTTTCGGGATTGAATAGATTTTATTTTCTGATGGCCTGGAACTTTGAATGCCTGGAATTGTAGGTTAGATTGGAAACAGCGACTGAAGAGATAAAAAAATATCTTAGGAGAAATAATAATAACTACAACCAGCGCCGATCTTTAGCTCTTCCTGAGACTTAGATAATTAATGAATCTAACAGAAAACTCATGGTAAGAACAGTAAGTTATCCTTAAGACATTTAAAATAAGTACTAACAAATTTACAGCAAGAAAGTAAATGCAATTTGGAAAGGATTACAAATGTAATGAAGGAGGAATTATGTAGAAAATAAAGTACGAGAGTTGTTGCGCCCATAGCATTGTTTTTCTTTTGGACAATTACAAGTCATTCAGTAAAGGTACTTGTGAGATATATTTCTTAAGACAGTAGCGAAATAGTATCATCGAGAACAATCTTCAACAACATCACGTCCAATTTTCACAGAAAATGTTTTATTAATTTGTTTTTTATATACTATTCAAAACAAAATAAAGGCCACTAAGTTATTTTGCTGTATCATGAAAACAGTAAAGTTAAAAAGTTGTTTAACTTAGGTAACTACAAAATAATGTTATTGCTTACAATTTAGAGTAACAGTTGTTTAAAATAATCTTATTTTTTAAATCAATGTAAAATGAAACTTACTTTACTTGTCACTTTTTTTCTTTCTGTTAGTAAGAAGTATGTCCTCTCTTAGCAATGCACTCCTGAAGCCTCGCTTGCCTACTCTGGATCAAATTCCTCACGTTTTCATCTGGAATCTCCTCCCAGGCACGTTTTAAAACGTCAATCAGCTTCTGCTGTATGTAGACCCCTTGTTCATTCTCTCTAACCCATCGTTTTAATTGGTCCCACATATGCTCAATGTGATTTAAGTCCGGAGTGTTAGATGGCCATGGTAATACCTCAATATACTGGAAGTCTCTTCCAGTATAGCTTGGGTCGCTCGAGCTGTGTGTGCATGGCCATTGTCTTACATTAGAACGAATCCAGGATCACTTGACAATTACGGTACGCGTATTTAAAATGGTGAGCTTAGTTTTACCGTTTAAGCTAATCCCACCCCAAATCATTACGTTGGAACCGTCGAAACGGTCAACTTCGTGGATGCAGGACTCCGAAAACCGCTCGCCGCGTCGTCTCCACACGCGGATCCATTCATTTTGAAGAGCTCTGCGAGAAAAACCCAACCGCAAGTTTTTCTTGAATCATTGTACCATTACAATAATCTCTATAATATCTATACAATAAGCTCTAGTTACAGTAATCGCATCCATGTACCTTCGAATTGGTGGCATTGGTAACACAAGATGTTAGGTAAGTAATCAATTAACATCTTGCGTCAATCTTTAACAAGCGATACACGTTAAGAAGAAAATCGAAGCAAAACATTTAAACATTATCCAATTTAAAAGTTTATTCGAAATGATGGCCAGTACTTTTCAAATTAGGAACTTGAAGACCAGCATGAAAGAAATCAGACACCAAAGAGTTCGTAATACTTATCATCAGTTACTTTTATTTCACTAAAGCGCAATTAAAATATAAGTAAGTTAGTTTGTTTTGAGTAGGATATATTAATAAATTATATTTATAACCATTTTTTTTTATTTGATCTCTATCCAGCTTATCTAAGGATGATAGATGTATCATGTATTTTAAGGAAAAATGGGAGTGCAGTAGTTTGTCTTAGACCAGGGGTATTTATTATAGTATTTGCTTTTACAGGGTGTATCTGGCAATGGAATACTTACTTAAATCACTGAAAGGGCATGAGTCTAGAATGCAGTTACTAAAAGAATTTTTGTTTTCGCAGTTGGTTTTTATGGATTTCCTTAGCCACGGAATAAAAATATATATAAAAAATGCGATTTAAAATCTAACTTTACACATTCCCCCTGCTTTTATGAGAAGCGGAGGTAAAATACCTGGAAATTCAAACGTTCATAACGTGTAAACCGATAGTTTTTTTTTACCATAATACTTATTGTAACTGCACGCTAGAGTCACGCCCTTTCAGAGATTAAAGTAAGTGTTCCATTGTCTGATACACCCTGCAAAAGCAAATACTATAATATTGAAACGTAACGTTTAATTGCCTCTTTGAAAACTGAAAAATTTTGTAAATTGTAACTTTTGCCTCTTCCGTCGACGACAACAGAAGTATATCTTAGTCATGCTATATCACAGTACTCAATGAGGATCAGTCACGTTTTTTGTTAAGTATGCAGATTTATAGCTATAAAAAAAACAATAAATACTGTGTTTAAATTTTTTAAATCGGATCAAAAATTACCAAGATACGGAGATTTTAGTGCACCAACTTAAAAAACGCTCGCAAGATATACTGTGGACGCTGTGACGTCATTCATCGCGTATCGGCAAAAGTGGCGGGTCGCCTTCGCGTCGCCAGCTTGGTAAGCTTTTAGTCTAGCGCAGTTAGTGCAACGACCTGACGATTGCTGATTTTTCAGATTATTTTTAAAGTGATAATGCCGTCAAATAAGTATTGCATTGTCCCAAAATGCAAAAATACAAATGTTAATACACCTAATAAGCTTTTTTTGACTGTGCCGAAAGATGCACAAATAATAAAAAAAATGGTGTAAAGCAATGCGGAGAGATGACAAAACTCCTCTGTCATGCCGAAGTGGTTTATAGGTACTGTTGCGAAGATCCTTTTGACGTAAGTAGGTACCTACAGTATCCTAGCTAGAGTATCTACCTAATATCAGTAGGTACAATATGGTCAACGGGTCTAGTGCTAATCATTCGTAAAGTTCGCGGATAGCTTTGATGTTCGTTCATTCATGCCTAATGCCTACCTACTCAAATAAACAATAGAACACAAGGATATTCGAGCCCAGGACTGTACTCAGACCACCAGCGCGATGTTACAGAGAGGATTTTACGAGAGAGATTTGTTCGTGGGAGAGCCAGGCTTCGGCACGTATGGGCCGGCTCGACCAGAGTGACACCACGGCCTCACAGAAAACCGACAGTGAAGCAATGCTTGCATTGCTTTTTGCCGCGTAAGTGAGGTTACCGGAGGCCCTAACCCTTCCCTCTTCCCTATTCCCGTCCTTCCACTCGTCCCCCCTCTCCCCCTACTCCCACCTTAAAGGGCGGCAACGCACTTATGACTCTTGAATTACAGGTGCCCATGGGCGGCCTTAGTCATTTACCATTAGGTGACCCGTCTGCTCGTTTGCCCCCTATACCATTAAAAAAAAAAGCCCTGAGCGGGCAGGTGATTTTGTCATGTGATAAACGCGATCTGTGATTATGTGTGAAAGCGCGCCTGCCGCCCGACGCCCGTTACTGACTGTTGAGTATTGTTTTATTTGTATCCTCTCCCATTCGGATGAAATGGCCAAACAATAGTTTTCGTCATAGTCAACTTCGTGTTTAGCTAAAGATGTATCTTGTTCAAACTGAGGGTTCGCTACGCAAAACAAGCATTTTCTTTTTCCTGCGAAAAACATGCTGTTCGGTTTGTGTTTTGCACTTGTTAGAGATAATATTTGAATGATATAAATAATCCAGAAAAATCTCATCCTCAGAACACGCAGTTAAAGTGGGTAAGTAGGTAGTTAGATACCTATTTTAGGTACTTAGTAGGAGTATGTAGGTATAGACTTACTTACCTTTTCATTTTATCAGTACAAAACCGACCTCCATAGTAGGTAGCTACCTACTCGTATCTATTTAGATATCAATAGATAGATACTCACTATCAATATAAATACTGTTATACTAATAATATAACATTAAATTATAGTAAAAACTAAGTAATTAACATGTGGTATGTTAATTATTTATTATTTAGGCATAAGCGAAATGGTGAAAAATCTGAAACAAACTGACCAAACTAGCGATTTTGCACGAGTGGAGGGCGCGATTCGCGACGTGTGACGTTATCATACCAAGCGCAGCTCCGAGCAAGCGTTTCGAAATAACCGAACAGAAAACTTTAATAACTTTATCATTTCTTGTTGGATTTGAATCATTTCAAAAACGAAATGATCAGAATGTTATAGTGCATACGCTCTTATATTTAGAAATCTAATATTTTGTTATGTGAATGATCCTCATTATGGATAGATTGCACGGTTTTAAGGGATTTGGTAGTAAATTAACTTTTACGTATGGAACTGGAGAGCCGCAACTTTACATCGAAAGAGCCGCATGCGGCTCGCGACGCGCATGTTACCGACCCCTGTCGCAGTATAATGATATACATTACAGTATGGAATCTTCATACAAAAGGTCGGACCGCGAGACATAACTACACGCGTTCGGTATACACTCGGTATACAAATAATCGCGACTGACGAACGAACGTAGTGATCGTTTTTTTAGTAGTAAGCGTGCGATTTGTGTATTTCATTGAAATAAATACAAATACTTATGTATTTAATATGGCAAATATAGAAATTATAGACTATTGTGCTGTTTTTGGTTGCTTGAATTCTTCAAAAACGCACCCAGAGATAACATTTTTTAAATTACCTGGAAACTCCGAAAGGTAAGACTATAAAATAATGTTTATGTATCTACCTACTAGTACGTAATTTGTTTCTTTTTTAATAGGTAGGTATTTCGCTTTTTCCACCGAGTAAAATACCTGGATTAATAAATAAATAAGTAGATAGGGTGACAATAGTGACACACGTTAAAAAAACTAGTAGGTAGTTTCCTAGGCTAAGCTATCTATTTACTTATGTATTTAGCTCCTTCCATAAGTATATTATTGAGTTAGACGAAATATCATTATGAAATGATTACGAAAGTAAAAGAAATTTGGTACCTACCTACTACTCATTTCATTTACACCGAATTTTTATATTTTTTAATAAAAAATAAATTATAATATTTACAATCACAAAACTAAAAAGAAACTCAAGCCCTATCGCGTGTTTACGTACCGTCCGGCTGTAGGTAATTATTTCAAGGAAAGGGCCGAGTCACAATACTGTATATACACATACTGTGCCCCTGTCTTAGGCTATTAAATATATCTTAGTCCACAAAATAGACAATAATGATCGTTTTCTAACAAAATCAATTATTAATACAAACGTCTAATATTTTATTTTCATTATAATATTTTTGATTGAGTCTATGGAGTCATAGAATCAAGATAAATTTAAAAAACATTGGACTACTGACCAGGGTTGCCAACCGTACGAGGTTACTCGTACAAATACGAGATTTATGGTCTGCTGTACGAGATACGAGAATACGATCAGGCTCGTACAATTATGTAGGTACGAGATTTTGATATAGGAATTTTTATGGCTTTATTTTTTTATGTGGACAGCATTTTATAGCGTCAAAGCTAAATGAAAAGTAGACATAGGGGTGAAGGAACATTGGATATGTTCGTGTCTTTTTTTCATTTTAATATTAGAGTAGGCGTATAATATACTTCTAATTTGCGTGGAAATGATACATGTGCTACAGATTGTTACTTAGCAATTTAAAAACTGGCAAATGTAATGAGAAAATTTAACATTGTAGTAGTACGATGTGCCTGGCCACCGTACATTCTTATTTAACCTCAATTAATAGTTATAAAAAAAATTAAGAACTCATTAAATAAATAGAGAAAAAAATAAAATGCACATACAATATTTTATTTATTTATAAAATCGCCATTTTTTTGTTTTAAAAATATCAACATTTCATTTGTTTAATTCAAAAAAATTTAAGCTAACAAATGTTTACTAAATTTACATTCATTTAATATGTCATAACTTTGGTTTTATAACATTTTAAATGCTTGATGAATGTACTGGGTTTTAAAGCCAAAGTACGAGATTTTTAGTTGTTTATGTGCAAAAAAAAAAGTTCTAAGATTGGCAACCCTGCTACTGCCATTTATCAATGGCTCAATGCCAACATAAGATGCCAACTTGACGTTTAACCTGACTATCATCACGTCTCACGTCTGCTTTGCAAATCTTGCAATAATTCAAAAGATTGTGAAACATGGGGTTTTAATGCAAATTTTAAAATTATAGGTCAAACTGAATAGGTACACAGTTTCACTGACAAAGTAAGTTCAATCTCCGTAGTTGAACCATCTCTATTCATTTTGTATCCGTTACTTTAGACACTAAAATATATTTTTTTTAAGTATGCATAAGATACTGGAGTTTCAAGCGGTGGTGCTTGCGGCTGGAAGAGGGTCCCGGCTACCTGATGTTGGTGGAACGGTGTCAAAGTGCCTTCTACCAGTTGGCCCCTATCCCGTTTTGTGGTACTCCTTGAACTTGTTGGAAAAACTTGGATTTCAAGGTATGCATTAGAGCATATGGTTTCTGTACAATATATCTTATGTCTACCTTAGTGAAACTGGATATGTCAGTAGCAAGTTTACAAATAAAAAAGCCTAAAAACTAATTACCGCCATATAGTTATCACTCATGATGATTTAAGGGTTCTAACCGTACCCCATGCATCCAAATCTGTTTAGGCATTTAGAAGTAATGGTGGAATAAAGACCCATGTACGTTCATAAATCCTGAAAACATTACACTCTTTTTTGGCAGTTGTGTAAAATAGAAAACAAAATGTTTCTTTATTTTCTTCAACCTACTTCCAAGTGTTAGCTCTTTATTAGTATTGTAATTGTAAAAGGTCATCTTTTGATATTTATCCATGTATTGAAAATTAAATATTACTTGCTGAATGGTGAAAAATCATTGTGAAGAAACCTGCATACCTGAGAAGTTCTCTACATAACCTATTGAATAGATAGAGAGAAGAAATCACATACTAAAAGGAAGCCCTTACCCAGCAGTTGGATGGTTTATATTTACCCATAGTAATACTTAATTTTACTGACTAAAATCAATTTTTCCAATATGTATTGAATCTCTTTCCCTTACTTCTTTTTACTTGTTTTTACTACTAATGTAATGACTGTTTTTATTCACACTATTATAAAATATTTTTGTTTTTACAGAGGTTTTGGTATTAGTTCTGGATGAAGACAAATCTAATATTCTAAATGCATTAGAAAAATGTCCTTTGAAAATAAAATATGACTTAATAGTTATACCGTCTGATGAAGATTGGGGTACGGCAAATTCATTGAAGCATATCAGCAGCAGAGTATCTACAGATTTACTCGTCCTCTCTGGAGATCTTATTACTAATATAAATCTTAATGATGTATTGAATGTACATAGAAAATATGATGCAGCACTGACTACTTTATTTTTCAACAATGGACCCGAAGAATGGGTTGAATTACCGGGTCCTAAAACCAAATCCAAACCAGATAGAGATCTAGTTTGTATTGACAAAGAAACTCAGAGACTTGTCTTCTTAGCCAGTGCAAGTGATTTTGAAGAAACAGTGACTATACCCAGAGTACTTGTGAAGAAATATGATGCTATCAGTATGTACAGTAGATTGCTGGACGCCCATGTGTATGTTATGAAGCACTGGGTATTAAACTACCTTGTTGATTCTGACAAATTTACATCGGTCAAAGGAGAACTTATCCCACACATTGTAAAGAAACAGCTGTCTAAACCTAAAAATTCTACAGAGAAAAAGGGTACTTCAGAGAAAAATGTAGATATTACTAAAGATATCTTTGATTATGCTACTGAGAGTGGCTACGAGAGTAAGATTAGAGAAATGACTGCATATAATGATCACAATTTAGGTAGCAAAGGTATTTTTTATAATGATTTATTGAGGTGTTATGCTCACATACCAGACAAGAAGACTTTTGGAATAAGAGTAAATACTCTTTCATCTTTTTATCTATCGAATAATAAGGTATAGTACTTTTGGCATTATTCAGATCAGTTGCGAGCAGCAATTTTGTCCTAATGTAATTTAAGTTTCTAAATTGAGTGTATGGTACCTAATACAACTGAAACCAAAAGACATTCTTCTATAGTGTGGGGCTACTTTCCTAGTGAGGTGACTTCAGAACAAAACTACCAACTAGTTTTTATTGTTTTGGTAACGGTCTTGACTTTAAGGGGGTCATGAGTTGTTAAATATTTAATTATAAATATTTAATATAAATATTATATTAACAAGATACATATTATAACTATTCCTAGGGTTACCGCTTTTTAGGCAAACTTATTTGCCACCTAACTGATAAAAATGTGTTATGTTTGCTTATTCACCAATATGTTTCTAGGCCTTTATTTCTGTAGCAATATATTTTATTCCTTCATAAATACACATTTCTGGTATGTTGTAAAGTAATGACAAACATTATAATATCAGATGTAATGTACTTTCAGATTCTATCAAAATGGGAAGAGTTAACTGGTTCACCTCTTTCTGAAAGGTTTCACCCAAACAGTGAAGTAAAAACGAAGCAGATTGATGAATCTAGTACTGTAGGTGACAAAAGTGTAATAAGTGAAAAGACATCTATAAAGAATACATTTATTGGTGCCAACTGTACAATTGAGAACAAAGTTAGACTGACTAACTGTATATTGATGAATAATGTTACTATTAAGGAAGGGTATGTAAAAGTTATTTATTTATTTAACAATGACACATACAGAGCCCAGAGGATTTAGGGATACTGTGTACTGGTGATTTTTGTGGAGCCAATAGTTTGATCATTCTGACAATTGGTATAAAACTGTAAGGATTTAAAATCGACATATCAAAGTATCAAATAAGACTGCCCGATTCCTATTTGACAAGACTATTAAATAACTATCAACCATTGCGTAACATGCGTTAAGTACTATGCAAGCGCCCTCACTGCATTCAACTAAACTATCGGCTGACTGTCGATCGATAGTAAGAGAATAAAATAATATAATGAGAAGCAAATTTTTTTATCAAATTGATAGAAGCCCTTTTTCTATAATCCCAGCACTTGACATACATTACAGAAAAGCAAGCATTGAATCGTAAGCAGAGTATCTTTTTGCCGTCTACTCTATATGTACATGTGTACAGCATCAACAGTTTATGTTACTATGGAAAGGTTTAAGAATAATAATAGTAACTTGACACATTTCACACACGGCCGTCTGATCCCAAACTAGGCAGAGCCTGTACTATAGTAACCAGACTGCTGATAAACATACTTATATATTTCTAAATACATACAAATTATATATAAATTAAACCCAGACACAGAACAAATGATCATGCTCATCACACAATTATTTTTCCTGGGTGGGAATCGAACCCAATATTAAAAGTGAAGAATATTTTAATTACTTTTAAAAATTAAAGTTAGGGGAAATAATTTTATTTATCAATACCTATATAAAACTCAACACCCACAAATTTAATTATCAAATAAAAAATGTATTTCATTATTTGTGTATTTTGTACAACCCTAAAGTGTCTGGCAAAGCGGTTACCCACACAGACAAAGGTCGCGCGGGGGGCAAGGCGTTTTCAACTTTTGAATAGCGTAAATAAGATATATTTCTGGTAGCAGCTAACGCCAGGTATTGTTAATTAAATTTTGTAGTCTATTATAACGAAGGTATTTTCACTTTTGTATGGGAATGATGTATCTGTTACGAAGTAACTATTATCTTATACGGGATTACATACGGGACCAATATGTTTCTGACGTGCAGTATGAAGGCGATATATGTATATAAAAACCTGAGTTAGAGTGAATGGTAATAAAGTATGTATTAGAAGATATTAATTAAACTTATTGTTACAGCTGCGTACTTCAAGATTCCGTGGTGTACACGGGAGCGACAGTAGATACTGGTTGCAACCTACAACACTGTCTCGTAGGCCCTCACCATTTGGTTGCATCATCCACATCAAGCAACCATCAGCTACACGCTGAAACAACCGACAATATGATCACGCTCGGATGATATATTACTCAAATAAAAAAGGGTTCGTGAAATAAAATGTATTTTACTCTAATTTTTTTTCCTATTTGTGTGAGTGATTTTTTTTAGTTTTTTAGTAAAGCAATAAATTATAGAAAAAAAATTAATAGGTGTATAAGAGACACCACAGTGCTAGCCACCAGTTTGCTCACTCTCACACTTAACTATTTAACACCACATTCACACTTGAAATACTCGTTACCCTGATGCTCTAAAGGAAATTCAACCTGTGGATGCTCAAATTTATCAAGGGCTTTCTACAATAGCGTTTCCAAGTAACGACAACACGTGGCTCTTCAAAAAAAGGCATTTAATGGTACCATTATCTTTCACATTTAACAATTGTTTGTGGTTACTGTTATACAAATTCTTTTAAAATCCTAATAATAATAATACCTGCTCATGACAAAGTTAGGGTCTCCCGTAACGATGTGATGAGCAGGCAGCAACAGGGGGGTTAGAAAGACTTTTATTAATTTATTGCAGTGACAGCTATCATTGATACCAGAGAGCTGATTCTTGCACTACATCACTTTGTCGCATTCGTAAATTATTTTTTTACATATAATAATAATAATCATATAAATTCAAAGGTGTTAAATGCAAGTCTTGTAGGCTTTATCAACATAAGATGTTCTACGTAGGAGCCAATAATGTAATGGGGAATCTCCAGTCGACTCCTATAAAATGTCACCACTCATAACTCCTGTAATTTTCGCGTAGTCAACAATTCCCCCCAACATGGAATCCTCACCAGTAGAAAAACGGCAATAGTGCTTGTAGTAAAGGCCGTCTTTATTCAGGTCAAGCTACATCCTCAAGTCTCCAAGCTAAGACGTAAGCTCTTGGATAATAACCCAAATGACTCCATCGAACCAAAGACATCCAGATTGAACCAAAATAGACATCCCCATAGACGAAATTAGAGTAGGTCTCCAACAAAGGAATGAGTCACGGCATCACCAGTGAGCTTCTGAAAAAAGGCGTAACACCGAAGTGTATCATGGGTACATTCAGTGGCGTAGCTAAGTAACCAAAGGCCCTGGGGCAAAAAATAAATTAGGGCCCCAACTAAACTATTTAAAATCGTTTGTTCCGTATTCGTCGTGTTCCGAATTCGACGCACTCCAGATTAGTCGTAGTTAGTCGCAATAACTTGTTGCCGAAGTTGACGTAAAAAGTGATAGTTTATTGTTTACAAAATTTACTTCTAATACTGAGTCCTAGTATACATACAATCTCTCGAGAAACATAACCCTCCTTCTGAAGCAGTCAGCTAAAAACTTAGAAATAAAAATAATACCTTTAGGCATATCCAAAACTTGCCGTAGTATTTGATCATATCGGGTGACAAGCTCTACAACGGACAGAAAATTTCCATGGCACCCCTCCTCATTTAAGTTTTCTCGATGTCCTCTTAAAGCCAAAGAACTCTTTGCTAGGGTAAGTATGACATCGAATAATTTTTGAAGAACCATTTTCCAAAATGACACTTCTTTACGAATTTCATTTTGAAGTTCCTTGTCGATAGTTGTATCACTTTTTTTCCAAAGTTCATACACAGCACATGCGTCCGTATGACTACTCGAGAAACTGTGTTGTTTTATTCGTTCTTATAAAAGTTTCCAGTCCCGAATGCCTTTACCCCATACACACTCCTTTGCGAAGCAAATAGCCAACAGGGTCGGCAATAGGCAGCATCTAGTATTTTAGAATAACACAACCAAAAACGATGAACTGGTCCATATTTAGAAGTAGAAAAGTAGTACGATTTTGAAAAACACCTGTTGTCCTAGTGGGCGTCTTTTGGAAATGGTCCCGAAAGCTGTAAATGTCCACGATCAAGAATTTGACGTTTTTTAACATCACTTAACAATAAAATGTTCGTAAAATTTCCCAAGTCGTATGACGATTGATTGTACAAATTTTCGAAAACTGACGAGATCGTTGGTTTTTCCGCTGTTACCTGTGCCACGCAGACATTGTCGTCGTTGATGTAATCAGCGACATCCTCCCTGATAACAGTATCTTTAACTGCAATAATTTTCAGGTCTCCTTCAGTAGGCTTCTCAGCCTGCACTACAGTAGACACAATCACATCGTCCAAAATATTTGGCCTAAAACTGCTTGTAGACGGCTGTCTAAGAAATGTGTCAATTTTCGGTAATTTTTGTCTAGTATCTTCTCTTTCCTGACGTTGTCTGCGCTTAAACGCGCCGCTAGCTTGCTTCTTTTTATCCATTACTTAAGTTCTCTTATTTTTGCAAACTTATTATGTCATAATCAACAAGAAACGTAATTGATATAGAACGTCACGTCGTTGGGGAATCCCCGGACTCACCGGTAAACATTTTATTTCGATCGACAGATGGCACTAGCAAACCTATACTATAATGCTCCAAATACACTTCTATGTATGTGGCACGAAGTTTCGCGAATTTGCCTATTTGCCTTGCCCACACTAGAAAGTAAAACATTCATTCGTACGAATAGTTTCATACAAGTGTGGTAGGAGTGTCATGTACTAAAGAATAGCGTTTCGTTTCTCAAGTAAAAATATTATTTTTCAAGTAATAGTTAAACGCAGAAAAAAAAAACAATTAAAAATGAGAAAAAGTTTTAGTAATATTGTTTTTAAAATCAGTCTACTATAAACCACCGCTTCGCGCCGTGCGACATAAGGCTAATTTCACAGTCGCGCCGTCAAGCGGCGCCGCGCCGTCCAGACGCGCGCGCTTGTAAATTCACTAGTAGCGTTTTATAATCACGCTGTTGAAGCCCGACGCGTTTCTCATAGGTCCGCCTTGCGTCAAGCGCGTGCTGTTTAAACGCGCTGTTCGACAGCGTGACTGTGAAACCAGCCTAAGAATACAGGAGAGTATTCCCCGCAAGTTTCAAGACTTGTTGGGAATTCCCCTGTATTTTTTCAAATAACGCGACTTTAATAATGGCACCTGCCAGTATTAAAGTCGCGTTCCTGGAATCTGGTTTATTTATATTCCGAATGTGGAAGAAATTTTCACTAGTTCAATTTATAGTTTGTAAGTTAGAGTCCGAAGGGCCCCCTGAGCTCGGGGGCCCCGGGGCACTGCCCCGTCTAGCCCTCCGGTAGCTACGCCACTGGGTATATTGAAGTACTATAGTGTTTCTAAAAGATCGTCAATGTGTTGATCTCAGTACCTACAGGAGGTAAAACCTATCCAAGAAAGTTTTTGATAATACCATGAAAAGAGATAGCGCGAAAGAGCAAATAGACATCATTCAACTTTGAGGCAAAATATTGTAGAATGTAGAACTGAATGACGTGGACGTAATGCTCAAAGGCTTCTCTCTACTTGCTCTCATAGGGTTTTAAAAAGAACATTGACAAGACGAAACTAACGTCTTACATCTATATTAAACATAAATCAGTATTACGCTATGCTACTAGGCACCTACTATACGGTACTAGTGAACAACCTTTTACATAATACTTAATAGTTTGTATGACGCGCCTCATTCCAGCTAAGTATTGCTATCACAGTATTACTGAAAGTGTGTAATACGGCCACGTAGTTTCCTGAGGATTTGCATTATAGCTTAGAGTACGTGTAATGTTAAATGAATCAAGTTTAATATAATTCTTGTTTTACTTTAAAGGTATTGTATTATTGTGTGTGTAGAAAACCTAGATTAATACATATAAATTTGTGTATAGATACTACGTAGGTAGGTACTTTATCGTATTATTTATAACGGTTTATGTAAGTACAATATATAAGTAGCAAGATGAAGTACTTCATAAGCCGAATGTACCTAAATACCTACGTACCTATGAGAAACAGTACCTAAAGCTATCTATCTCTATAAATCTGAAACTGTAGTGAATGTGGAACCGTTCGGTACTAGTATGTCTGAATTTAAGGGTGATATCGATTGTCCATTGTAAATACATATATATATATGATAAATTACACCCTGACACAGAACAAATGATCATGCTCATTACACAATAATTTTTCCTGGGTGGGAATCGAACCCACGACCTCTGGCTCAGCAGTGAGGGTCACAAACCACTAGACCTACTGGCCAGTCATAAATGTTTGACAATTGTCAATGGTGTCGATTCTATTGTAACACTCACTAAACTAAAACCTGACTTAATTTCTGCACATGAAATCAACCTTGTCTTCTTCGTAACAAGGTCTACTTGTTACTAACATCTACTTCTCAGCGCCACTAAATTTCACTAAAACCTGTCTACGTATACTCAACTTTATTTCTACGCAGCGAGAGTCCCCATTTATTCAAATGCCGTATAAAAACTTGGTCAAAACGAACAAAATGACGTTATTTTAATCGACACCTACGAAGACGCATACTAAAAACAAAGAGCAAAAGAGATGGCATTCAACGGACAGCGGCTCTCGCTACGTGGTATTAAAGTTTATTTAAGCGTGTCAGAATTTAGTCGACAAATAAATTGCTTATTTCGATAACGACATATGTTACCTTCTTGTTTAAATTTGAAATAAGACCTTGTTTCGAAGTGTACAAGGTTTACATCTTGTATGAAGAAAATTTAGTCAATTACAGTTAAGAGAGTAATATAACAGAATTGGCACCAATATTTTCTTTTTTAGTGAAAAAGAGTTTTTAATCTCGTAAAACATTGAAACTGTTTTCATTGAATGAAAGATTATGAAGATTGTTGATGAAAATAATATTCTAATGCAGTGATAACAAAGGTCATAATAACATCTGATGACTTCAGATATCAGTAGGTAACAAATATTACGTCATAATCGTGCATCGCTTTCATTGTTAGATAGGTTCAACCTTATCGTTATTGCCAGGGGCGGCTTTAGCCATTGCGGGGCTCCGGGCGACAGATCTTTGCGAGGCCCTTGTCCTTTGAGTAATTTATGAGGATTGAACCTATATTTAATATTGATGCTTAATGAAAAATGCAATAAAAAATTGTTTTAAAATTGTATACAGGAAACTGACAAAACGTATGTCAATCTCTTTCGCTTTTCTAGGGCACGGTATTCACTAACCAATTGACGATCTGTTTTATTTTCCGTTATATCTTTCAAATTATCACATATATCGCTTAGTTCATACTTAACGGCCTTCACGACTCTACCCTACATTCCCGCGTAGTTTTAGATAGCAGTTTTGACTACGCCAGCAAAGAGATTTTTCTCCTTGGGTCGTAGTGCGAGGGCGCAGGGCCCCTGCAAGAGCGAGGCCCTGCTTGCCACGCCCTAAGGCCGCTACTGGTTATTGCGATTACACAGACACTTTTGTCACAACTTGTAGACATTTTATTTGTCGATGGTACCTACTCTATGTAATCACCACACAACTAGATTTAAATCAGTATTTCTTTTAAAATCATTTATTATCAATATTATTTATTATAAATTAATTAAAATTTATGTTTGTATTATGTATGTATTAAAATAAAACTATGAAAGTTCATCTTTAAACGGAAAAAAACTAGGTACCAATACTTAACGGATATGCCTAAAATACAAGTTTTATTTCAAGCAAGCATTACAAGCCACTTGGTAAAATTATGCTATTTGTTTATAAGATCATTAAACAAAAGCAATAGCAATCTCGGGTTCAGGTAAACTTAATTTCGAAATATACGGAATTAAAATAAGGAATAGGGTACATGACACTATGACAGTCGAAACAATGTCATTGTATGTTATCGGATGACCTAATGTAACATCAGTCATGTCATAGTTTTGAAACCACGGATGTTGGCTTTGTTTCGTTTTCCCATCATTGTATAATAGGTGCCTACATATTTGTCATTATAGTCCACGAGGCAGGTACAAATTACGTCAATCATTTCCTCTCGGGCGATAATTCGTAAAATGCTTCAGTAAGTTGTATCATGAACCCTCGTGAACGTCAGCTACGGTTCCGTCGGGGGTTTTAGGAGCAGCAGCCTTCCGCGCACGTTGAAAGAAATATTATTTTTAGTACAGAAAAGTCAGCTGACTATAGAGTGGTGGTTTATACGTCAGCTGGTCATATGAACGGGAAAAAATAATGGAAGTGACTAAATATTTTTTCCCTACGTGCGCGGGAGGCTGCTGCTCCTCAACCCGCCGACGGAACCGCAGCTGACGTTCACGAGACTTCATGATACACCTCTCTGACGCATTTTACAAGTTTTTTCCCGGGAGGAAATTGGTCATGAAAATCTGTTGCTGGCACGCGGACCATTACTTCGATCTTTATATTAAGAGAACAAAAGTTTAAGATATCCCAATTATTCAGTTAATTAAAATCCAGAAGAACTGTTGTATTTTAGGGTTCATAATCCGAAGTCAGATTAAAATCCTAACTAATATTAAATTGAAGCGAATGTAAATAAGTTTGTTTGTTTATTTGTTACGTTGTCACGCCTTAACAACTCAACAGATGGACATGAAATTTTACATAATATACCTATGCAATGCACCTCTATCTACAACTCTCCGAAACACATGGATCCATCCTATGGTTGCCTGGAAGAGATTGCAATAAGGCCGCCCTTTGTATGTAATGTATGTAAGATACTTCTACTGCAACACTGGTGTACAAATAAAGTGTTATCTATCTATGGTAGATATGGGTAATGAGTTTTCGTCCGTTTTACGCGAATAAAGACAGAACTATTTACTAGTAACTAGTATATACCTATGTATTTGTAACAATATTGCCTAACTTTTTAACTCCAGCTGACGTGATATCTATGAACCAAATATTGTTTTTATCATTATTCAGAAATATGTGACCGCATTGTTTTAAGTTATAAGTAGATGTTTATGAAAATACTAGAGCTGAATTCATAACATACTCGTACATCTCTCGTCTTTAAAAGAAATCTCACGGCCACCTTAGTTTAAATGCCGTACCTCGATTACGCAATAATCTCGCAATTAAATCATTTGTTTTAATGTCATCGAAAATGTAGGTAATTATAATAACTAAACAACGAGCAGTTAGTATCAAGTGGTTTTAAATTAATAGAAGATAATCCCAGAGCCAAATGTGTCATATAGAGTAGAATTAGTAGAGACTGTAGGTATGCATACTGGTAAAATCATTAGTCAGAAATCAAAATTAAAAAATCAGCACTCAGAATTAAAGAAAAGTGTGCTGATTTTTATATATATGTACGATACACAATATTATTAAAAAGTTATGATCAATATTAAATTGCCAGCCTCCCCCAGACCGGTATGACCGCGGGCGCATTCAAATGGATCGGAGCGATATTTGGCCCCTAGGATGTGTCTGGCTGCTTACAAATAGCCTTAAAATAGTTCTCTAAACTTTAGATATAAATATCAAGACTCAGACTATAAGTAAACTTACGTAATTTTTTCTAGCGTCCGTCAGGCGTAAATAAGCGCCCACGGAAACTGTCTGGCAATATTGATAATAACTTTTTAATGATATTGTGTACCTACTACATACATAAAATTCAACACTCAGAAGTTAAGAAAAGTGACAAAATGATTTTATGCTTTTTTTTTAAATTCATTTAACGCTTAAAAGATACATAAATTCACATTATTTTTAAGATACTGTAAAACCACTAAGGTTTATAGTAAGTACCATTAGTTCTCGTCCAGATAAGTGGTCGATACATAAAGTGCTACATTTCGATATTTTATACAAGTCAATAAATAAAATTATTTGGAGCAACAACTAGTAATATTAGGTTAAGATAGTTTAGATGTAACTTTATCACCTAGTATTTAGATACCAGTTTTCAGAAATTGGCCAGTGGCCCAAACTAGCAGATATGCATACCTTCAGTCTCTACTAATAATTCTCCATACGACACATTTTGTTCGCCAGAAAACAAGTATGGTCTGGCAGCTCTGGGATCTTACTCTATTAATTTGATACCATTTGATACTTACTAACTGCTAAAATTTTTAGAAATTGGCCGCCGGCCCACCCTAGCAGGTATGCATAACTTCAGAGTCTACTAATTTTACTCAATACGACATATTTTTTTCGTCAGAAAAATGGTACTGTCTGGCGGCCTTGGGATCTTAATCTATAACGAACGTGAAATATACATAGAAATAAGTCTTTTTCTTTTCGTTAGATATATTAAAGATTATCACCCCCATCATTATCTTGGGCTTCTTGTTATACACTACACCAAGTAGGTGTGTACATACATATGTACAATTATGTTAACATTTAGTGGTTGTATTTTAGTAGGTAAGTAGATATTGAATTAATTTTATTTTGAAGTGCCTGAATACGCAGGGATCCCACCAATAAGTCTAACGACAAGACTAGCGCACCTGCGATGGACATATAGTCTGTATTGGTAAGGATGTGCGGGACATCCAAGGTCATATAATATTGAAAATATTACAACTTCTCTCACATCAAATAGCAAGTCACACGATCCCAAGCTGGGAAGTAGCTCACGCTCATGCTGCGTGTCAATGGCGTAACTATACATAAATCTGAGGCCCGTGGCTAATTCATCGGATGGGGCTCTCCCTTTGGGTGCCACCACACATCGATCGATGAAAAAATGGATCAGTTTTCGTCGATCGTTAGTTGTACTTATCATGATTTAGGCGCATTGAAGTCGTTGATACTCTTATTGCTATACTATTTGCTTCCCTTTTTAAATCTGTAAATTCATATTGGCACTTGCCCAGTTCTACAAGATAAACACTTCAAAAGCAAAAGGAGGCATTTAAAGTATCAGTATTGTTTGGACTCAATTGCTTGAATGATGCGTCTATATTCTACAGAATTTTCAATTGAAACCTATAAAATAATAAAGTTGGTGTTTTCAATCTGTTGTTCTTCAGTGGTCTAGAATTCCTCCAGTGCCGCGGCAAAAAATATATCTGAACGTGATGTATTTTAAACTGAGCGATATCTTTAGGGTTCTGTACTCAAAGGGTTCCATCGGAATTCTATTACTAAGGCTTCGCTGTCCCTCTGTCAGCGGACTGTATCTCATGAACCATATCTAATAGGTAGACAGTTAAAATTTTCACAAAAATCAAAACAAGAATTAAAGTTGCACATACAAGAACTGCGATGTTTTCAAAATTTTTTTTTGTACAAAAATGCCTCTCGTGTTGCGTCCTGTGTTCAGGGCCTTTGCGGCTCAGGGCCTCCTTAGGGTCGGGGGCCCGTGGCATTTTGCCTGCTCTGCGCAAAATGCAAAATGCAAATACAAACGCAAAATGCGCCACTGCTGCGTGTCCTGCTAGTTTAGTAAGAAAACCAGCTTGTATCATTCCTGTACAATCGGAGAGTAGACCGGACTGCCGTCGCTTATGATGTATTGTGGTGTATTAATTTGTAAGCACCTACAAGTTAAATCTTACTTCGGGTACTTGTGTTCAAAACTCATCATGTGTACTAAACTAATTGTGTAGGTACCTTAGCAATTTTCACATGTACAAGGGCCACTAAATGAAACATCTAGTAGGTATAATTAATATTATTTCTCTTTATATTACTTACTGTCCTTTTACTTGTATGCATTTCTCTACTATTACCTTCTGGACGCATGCGTTAAAGTTCTGACATTAAACAAATCTGGCATTAAAACAAAAACATGTTTTATACTAGCCTGACTGAGCCTGACCTCCAATAAAATTGCCGGTAACAGTAGGTACACACCCAGACACTTTCCTTTTTGAATTTAGTTGATTTCTAATAGTTAACGGACACGATATCTATATGCAAAGAGAACCGACTAAGTATTTAACGCAATGAAGGACCTTGAAAACATCATGCAACTTTAATTGTTGTCTTCGGGGTTTCTATATTTTAGTGTCTATGAATTTGATGAAAAATGTTGTCAACACCACGGCAAATGTCAAAAAAAAAATGTCAGTGTTACATTTCATGGAGGTCATGGTGGATCATCATTTAACTTAAATTATTTATATTTTCTATGTTTTCATTGTTTTTTTTTTCAAGATGAACGAATAGACGTCCATTTTTTACGTTTTTGTTATTTAACTTGTATAATTATAAAACACTTGACATTGGCGGAATTCCTGCGCTGATTCTTCGCGCGGGATTGAGTCCATAATAAAATGATAATATGTTTTCATTACACCACCAGTGCAGTGCAATGCAAAACGGTGTATAATAAAACATTGAACAGCTTTGTAGTAAAGTAATAAAAAAATAATCTGATTTCCAAAACCTAAGCCATCCAAAATTCAATTCTGTAATAAATTCTTTCGGAAT
Organism: Euplagia quadripunctaria; assembly: GCA_963859945.1. Lineage (NCBI taxonomy): Eukaryota > Metazoa > Arthropoda > Insecta > Lepidoptera > Erebidae > Euplagia > Euplagia quadripunctaria. Next base: position 15,773,339 of record OY982562.1, on the reverse strand, counting down.
TGTGTATATAGAAAGTTTTACATGGGTTGCCTTTTTTTCTACCAAGCCAAGTTCAAAGATTCGATTCAGTCGCAATTACATATGCAGATTAAAATTTGTATTAAAACATGTAATCAAATCAAATAGAACGTAAACCGCGTGCAGGTGTGGTGTAATCGTAATACAGTCGTGAATGTTGGTATCGTTACATAAACTTTATATTATGTTTAGATTATGCAGACTTTTACCAACACCCCGTACTTAGTAGTACTTATCAGGATTTAAAAACTTGTAATTCATTGAAAGTACTATACATATCGCTTCAAAATACTTCTGGGTTAAAAATTCCCCGATAACATTATTCACCATTTGTCTTATTCAACCAATTATATGGTTTTTGGTACCTGATATAATACGATCACGAGATCACTAGAATAAGCAAACACTTGCTTGTTAATCCAAGTAGCTTTCAAAAGGAGAATACAATATAAAAGAGTAAATTCTTGAAGAGAACAGGGAACTCTACTCATCGCAAAGTGGTTTTGACTAGGATTTTGTTTATTTTCTTAATCGGACTTCACATTTTTTATAAAGCCTGGATATAACATAAGCAATTAAGAACTCTATGCGTACCTCCTGATCATATTAAAACAGGATAGAGTTACAAGCCACAAAAACTACTTAGATCACGAAGTGTCTTTCAAGCGTAATCGTCATAGGGGCAAACTAAGTACGACTGGCACTTGGTTGATATTAACGAGTCCGCGGGAGAACGCGAACGTGACTTTGTAGTTAAATATCATATATAAATACCAATTACCAGTTAAATTTTGATTTGAAGTATGGAGAGCACTAAACACGAATATTTCTTAATAATAAATCCTTATCTAAAAAAGACTACCTCCCACGGAAAAAATATCGAGCGGAGGGAACTGCAGATTATAATCGCTTATCTTTTTTTGTTTATGTGCGTGTTAACACGTAAATGTTTTTCTTAAGCATAGAATATCAAGTACCACAATATTAACGTTCAGTCATTCTTAACATGAGTTTATTTGTTTTTTTAAGCAGACTGGTAAATTTTCATATATTTAGTAAATTATTACATTTTACTTCGTTTGTAAGCTTAACCACTAAATCATCGTTTAGTTTTTATACGCCCGGAATAGTAACTTTATAATTTAATAAGTACATTGTAATTTTACACAGTCAAACCATACAGTAACCATTACCTACAAACTATTTTATTGATTTAAGCAAATTGAAACTTAACGACCATGCTTTACTCTTTGTATTGCTTTACCTATTGGCAGTTGGTTCTTACTAAGTTAAGAACACACGCAGATAACAAGCACTGTAGGTACTTAACTTGAATTTTTGTTATTAGTGTTATTAGTCTATAACTCATTTGGTGCTCAAAAAATAGGTTCCCTAGAAATTAATCTAGTAGTTTAAAAAAATTGGTAATTTTATAAACTTCGACGTGGAATTTCCGAATTTTTACTTTGCCGCTTGGGCCGCCAGTTTGAAAAAATGGCGCTAAAAAGCGGTTTTTTGACAATTTCTCCTTTTCTACTCATTTCACGAATAAAGTAGTAGTAGTTATCAAATGAACACTCTTCTAAAATAACTATTAAGCACTGTAATAACTAAATAATAACTAACAAGCATAGCTTCTGGAATGCGAGTATGGGTGAAATTTCGGCTCCGGACGCCATCGCAACTAGGTTTCGTAACCAGTTGCGCTACAGGAAATACTTTTGTTTATCCGCAACTGGTTGCGATAGAAGAACTTCTTTGTTCGAAACTCGACGCCATGTTAAAAAGTTTCACAACCAGAAGCGACAGAAGAATTTATTTTCTTTGTACGCAACTTTCTTCGGTATCAGTTTGCATACAAACTATTTGAAGTAGATAGGTACCGCCTACTTCAATCATCACTACTGAGACTGCTTATCATTGTCAAGTGTGCTTGTACTTGAACATTGTCCTGTTGCAATATTCATATTGATCATAGGTATACTTAATAAAATGCTATCTTCTAAGGTTTTCCCTACTTCAAGCAAAATTGCATTTATATCCACTAGGAGAATTGGTTTAAAAATGCGGTATGATCGCCGATGTGGTAGCTTTTTTTGGAAATCTACACTAATATAATGTTACGAGCTGAGGTTCGGGATTAGTAAGGTACACTAATTTATTTTAATAATTCGCACTTAACACAATTACAATTAATTCTCACTATTTCCACTTAATTCTAATTTGTACTTCGCATTTGTTCACTCGCTGATCGCTCAACTAGAACTCAATTAATATGGCAATGCAACTGCCTTTTTATACTCCGAACGTTATTTCATAGAGAGTTCGTAATATTTCCCGAGAACTCGAAACTATTCTGGAATTTTCTAATATAATTTGGGACATTCTATAAATAGACTATTAGTTGCGTTTATTGTCAAAAGATGCCGTGCATCTCAATTTAAGTAATCGTAACACTTTATGACATCCCGTTATCGTCGTCTTTTCGTTTTTTTTTTAATCGAGCTAACCTTTGGATTTACCAGTCGGACTCGAAAAACTCTTTTTAAAATATGATAGTCAAATTTATGAGGAATAGTATAGGCTATCTAGAATTAGGCCATACCTCTCAGGTACCCTTTAAATATTGATTTTTATAAAGCACGTCGGGAGAAAAAGCGATCCCGAACAGCTTCATCCGCGTGCGCTGGCGAAATGGTTAGTGATAGGTATATACAATTTAAAAAGAAGTAAAGGGGAGAGATAATATAATTTTATAAATATTTTAATGAGCATTGGGTTTACCCAAAAACTAAATTCTGAAAGATAGTTGCTATGAAAATGAGCGAATAAGAACAAATATTAATATAGAGGGCTGGTATACAAAAGTAAACAAATGCATTGAGCGTAAGTATCCCACGCTAGCTTACTTACCAGATATTTTACAGACAGAATCTACTTGTTATGATTTAAAAAAATAAGTAATAAGAAAAAAAAAGTAAGAAATATAAGGAAATAAATTTAGCAAAAGATGATTTAAAAAACGGCATGCGTGCATTCATGGCGTGTGACACTGCCTTTAAATAATTTACCCATATTCCATTTAGTTACATTGTACGTTTTTAGTATTTTAAAAAAATATTATACATATTATAAAAAAAGATAAGCCCCGGTGGAGTGATGATCCGAGGGGGTTGCCACACGATTAAAAAAAAAGAATAAAATTTAATTAAAATTTTCTCACCGGCCGCGGCCGCTCGATTAAAACTGAATTTTGGAATTCGATTTTTCTTAGGTGTTTATGCCATTTGTTTTTCTTTGATTGCTTATCTAATTCCTTGTTCGCAACTAATTCCGGACGAAGAAGTAAAGTTCTTCTATCGCAACTAGTTGCGGATAAAGAAAAATATTTTCTGTAACGCAACTGGTTACGAAACCCAGTTACGATAGCGTCCGGAGCCGAAATTTCATCTATCATAGCTACATTACATACTAATTTAAAACTAGGATAAGCTACATTATATCGGTATTCTAGTAATCAGAACTAATTGAATTGAGTTTGAAGAGAATTCATTCAAATTTTAAAAGTTACACTTAAGACACGACACGAAATTTTGGTTATAAAAGATAAGGAATAACAAGAGACCTGTTCAAAGTTGACACTTTCTACCGCCTACAAAAGTGCAATGAAAATGTTGACTTGAAGAGTTTATAAGTTTAGTGGACGACAGCGAAGTTTTATAGGACCAAACACGGAAACGTTCAAAGACAAGCGTAAAACTTTAAAAACTTTGTATGAAATCATCAAGATATAAATATAATCTTTTCGTAGTATATCATGTTCATAGTGTATGGAATTCACCACTCTTTGCATGGATAAACCCAAAACCTTCTGTTTGAATTATTAGTTGGATTTTGCCATTTTCTGTACATATAGTATGCGTACCCTAACCTCTCATTTTTATTTAAATTCGATATGTATAAACAGCAATTCATTAATGAAATTGGATTTTACAGTGATATGGCAAAAACGAACAACAACGGTGACAGGTGACGGCGCGGTGCGATTGTCCCGATATTTCATTTTATGTCCAGACTCCCGACGAAATATATAAAGTCCCGATAAACAGCTTCTAGTAAAGTTTTTAACTAAACAGAAATTTAAAATTACCGCGCGTATTAAAAATAGCTTCCCTTGCCTGAATTGTGTAGTTAACATCAAAAATCAACCGACCTATTATTTCAATTTTAAGTTTTCTGAGTACTTCTCAAGGATCAAAATTGGTGGATTCAGTGAAATCGAATGCCAATTACATGTGGCATTGTGGCAACGTAAGAAATTGTATTATATTTGTTATAAGTAATCTTAAACATGCATCATGATGCTTTAATGTATCAAAAAGTTGTTGTCCCGACAATAATTCCATAGGCCCGACTTTTTGAAATTTTGCCAAAATATTTCAGTCTTCTCATCTGGCAAGCCTAACCCAAATTGAGTCTTGTGAGAAGAAATCGGGCAAACAATTAAATTAATATAAGATTCAAATTTTGTCTGCACGTAATGAACCCTCCAAAAACAAAGTGCTTGAAGCCGATTATCGATAACACAGATGCAGAATCATTGCTATCATCTATAACAAGATAAGAGATCTGGGGGTTTTCTATTCATCTTTACTATCTATTAGTATAAATAGCGCATATCGCGAGTGTGTTTCTTGAATAAGTGGAAATACTTCTGAAATAGTGAGTGATAAACATCTAATATAATTTCTTCAAGAAATCATTAACTGAAACAAAAAACCCAACGACCCACGTTAAAACATTAACTATCAAAAATACCAATAAATTGAATATATTGTAGTAATCACATTTTAAAGCCGTTCATTTTGATACACCACTTAATAGGTTTGTTTATATAGGACAGCAAAAATCGTTTTTTTTTTTTAATAATATTCTCAGTGACAATCGCGCAATAAAGAAAAACCTAAAGACATATCACTGATCAAAATCGGTTCAGCAATTTAGTAGTTACGAGGGAACATAACGACGGACATACAGGTGAAACACATAACCCTCCTTTTTTGGCAACGCCGCAGTCGGGTAAAACACCATTAAGTACAACTAGTGTTTCTCCAAAGCTTCATCGAAGGTAGGGAAAAACTAACGTTTTAATTTTTTTATTATATATTAACGAAGTCACTTAGACCAGATGAATTAAATTTCATGAAATATAAATCTGTTTTGGTGTTTTGTTTTTATAGCCATTATTAACGAATACAGAATTCAAACAACGCCCGAGAAACGCTCGCTATACGAACACTATACAAAAATCAAACCCGCGTTCTTATATATTCTATGCATGAATTATTATTTTAATAAAAATAATACAAATTAAGTGTTCTATGTATATATTAAAATATATGAAATTAATTCCGAGTAATGTCCAATCGTTCTATACAATTGATTTTTTAAATGAAAGGCATTGATGCACAGGTTTGTGATCATTCATCAAGCATTGGAAATAACTTACCTAGTAACAAACTCATCTGCTTATCCCTTCACGGACAAATAGTTGTGATCATTATATGTTTTAATATTATCATTGCAGATAACAGCAAACTTGTAAATAGGAAGAAATGAAGAGGATTCTGTTGCTGTTCTTGACTATCAATTACTTGGAATGTACTCCTAACCGCAGTCCTGTGGTGATGACACCCAGTGGACCTTTAAGGGGGGTACGAGCCGATGATGGGGATTATACCTTGTTTCTTGGAGTGCCTTATGGTGTAGTTGAAGAAAATAATCCTTTCGGGGTGAGTAGGACTTAATTAATCTTACGAGTCTTGAATAATTTATTTTAATTATAGTAAATAACCCTATTGTTCATATTTTTACACATAAGTACATGAACAGAAATGAGTTATTGTCTATGGGAATAATGAGATAGTTTCCTATAATGATAGGAACATTATTGTACTCAAATTTTTCTAGCAGTCATAACAGATAAGGTTTTATTCTAACAGGACGCAAAACCACCTCCTAAGTTCACTTCAGTCTACGAAGCCGTGTTCGACCCTGTAATCTGCCCTCAATACGACAGAGCTGTTAGTGGCGATATTAATTGTCTAAACCTCAACATCTACGTACCAAACAATATCAAGCCCAAAAACAAACTTCCTGTCATGTTCTACATTCCTGGTGGCGCTTTCGTCCAAAGTAATGGCAACAGGAACAATTGTGGACCTGATTTAGTGATTAAACATGACGTAATCATTGTAACTATCAACTACAGAGTTGGAATGTATGGCTTTCTATGTCTAGATATACCTGGTTACAATAACCAAGGATTAAAAGACCAGCTTTTAGCTCTGAAATGGGTGAAAGATAACATAGAAAGTTTTGGTGGAGATCAGAATAAAGTAACTGTTTTTGGACAGTCTGCGGGCGCTATGAGTATAGATTTACTGTTACTAGTAAAAGAACCTTTATTCCAAAGGGTCATAATACAAAGTGGGGTAGCACTAACACCTTGGGTTATCGCTAAAACGCGTAGTTCTGCTCCTATTGATGTGGCTAAGGAATTAGGTTTTGAAACTGATGATGTAAAAGAAGCGTTGATTTACTTACAAACTATAAACGCTTCAGATGTGATAAATGCTACAAATTATCTGAATATGTATGATATTTATAACCATCCTTTAGCAAAACCGTGTGTTGAAAATAAAGATGATAGTGCAATTTTGACAGATTATCCTGTAAACTTAAAACCTAATGTCAAAGATATAGATATCATGATTGGTCATACATTTAGAGAGGCTGCATTCAGATATCCAGTTGCTGATGAATCATACTACGAAAATTATACATTTGACATCGAACTTAGCCAAGATTTTAATGAAGTTTTAGGCGAGAAAGATGTCAGGCACTTTTATATTAGAGATGCAAAACCTAAAAAATTTTGGATTTCGCATCTGATTTCGCCTTTGCTCACCCAACAGAAAGAACGGTTGATAGATTTATGGAGGAAGGGGCGAGAAGTGTATATAGGTATTTATTTACATACGAAGGTGATAGAAATGGAATGTCCAAGAGAATGAATACGACGGATGGATCGCTTCACGGCGATGAATTGGGGTATATATGGAGGACGGCCAGTTTAATGGAGGAACCGAATTCAGCTGATCAGAAAATGATTGATATTATGACTAAATTGTGGACGGATTTTGCCAAATATGGGTCAGTAGTAATCGAAAACTGTCTTGAAATTTCTTTTTGTGGTGTTTATTTGGGAAGTCTTCTATAAAAAATCTCTAAATATATAAATTAAAAAAATGTATTAAACTTTTGAATGATTGAATTTCTTTATTGAGATTTTTGATGATTTTACGAGTCTTTTATAAATTATTTACACTTGAAGTTGAGTTAAATTAGTGTTGCAATGCAAATCTTTGTACGATCATACCTTCTAAATTACTTTTGAATTTCACTATCACAACACAACTAATTATATCGATAGCAACCCTAATTTTTGACGTTTTTAAAATTCTAATAATATTTCATTTCTTTCAGGAATCCAACGCCTTCAGGCCCAACAGATTTAATTCCTGTGAACTGGGAACCAGTTGTTAGTGAACAGAGACCGTATTTACTCATAGACGAACCTCTGTCTCTCGAACACAGGCTTTTCAATGAAAGAATGGTGTTCTGGGATATATATTATAAATTACACACTGATAAAATTAAAGGAAAGATAACGTAATAGTATTTTATTTTGAAAATAATTTTAAGGAAATCTAACTTTTATTATTCACAACCATAATTAAACTTACTATGGTGGAAAATCGTTTAAATTTTTTTGTTTTTTCGTTTTTTACATCCCAAATTGTACCCCAAGTTCTGCCCAAGTTTTAAGTCACTTTTCATTTCGCTAGTTCGTTTTGAAACATATTTTTAAACACCTGAAAAGAAAGAATCTAAAGTTGGAGTCCCATAGGCAAGGTATTACAAGACTTGCAGGGAACGAGTGAATTGTCTCCTTGTTGTTCATGATCTTGGTTTTCCATATAGTGCGCCTCGAAAACTGTCTTTGATTGATCTATGCCATTAAAGTCACCACCAACGACAGCATTCAAATCAATATTGGCCAAACCATCATGGTGGACATTTGCATATCCAGTTGTTATCTGAGCTGATTAGAGTCGGTTCTGTTGGTCAATGTTTGGGAAAGGTTTTCGTTTCGGATATGTGAGAGTTTCAGCTTATTTGCCGTGGATTCAAAATCTGATGTATTGAAAAAAATGGGCAGTCATGGGACTGCCGACAGAAGTGAAAACTTAGACGAAACGACGAACTTAAAACGTCACATTAGCAGGTGGGTGACATTAATTAATAAGGAGCTGACAGAACTCAATGTTTAGATTAGCGCCCTCTAGTGGATCTATATATGTATTATTAGCGTGACGGTCACGAGTTCGGTGCTTTTTCCCCATGTCAAAAGTACACAAACGTGGCTAAAGAAGTTTTCACTTCAAAAATACAGACAGCCACACTTCAATTACCTGCTAACGAATAAAATATAAATAACTATAATTAAACTTTGTATTTTTTTTAATCTCCATTTTGGTTGAAGACGTTAATCTTATAAAGTAAGTACCAGTCCATTCAAAAAAATATTTTAATTTAATAGCCCAATTCTTGAGGAAGGTTATCGGGTATTCAAAATCACGTTACGACCCTTAGGAGCGAGGCTGTGACCTAAAAAGGCTATTGTATACACACCTTCCTCATCTTTTGGAGGTACTGCATTGCCTCAGGACATCACACAAGAAAAATAACAGAGAATCCTAATTAATCATCATTATCTGCCTACTCTTGTCCGAATTTTATTTAGGGGTCCGTGCAGTATGTTTTTTCTGTTATTTTACTCAATCATCCGTCATTTCACTGCTTACTTCTAGCCATATCTTCTTTGTGGGCCAACTTTCAGATCCGACTGCCATCCAGTACGGTCTGATGGTCATCTTCTAGATCTGTCTTTGTTAATAGGAAACTTGAGATCACAAATTGATCCTGTTAATTACTGCCACTTCATTCATCCTGTATTGATTCTTTGCTATACGGTCCGGTCTAATAAACCTTAACTAATATTACAGGTAAATGCGAATGTGAGTTTGTAACGCTTTCGGGACTTAACTGCTCAATCGATCATCGTGAAATTTTGCATACACATTGTCAGTGATGGGTGAATATTCGTTATTTTTATTTCTTCTTTCCTTTCTGCGTCATTGTTCTTCTGCAGAAAAATAATTAATATTTGGTAATTGGTTTAAAATACTATATTACGCACGTGACATAATAAAAAAAATTTAAATCTTTCCAACTAAATATTGCTAATAATTTGCCTGGAAGTGGAAAGAACGAAGAATCACTCGAGTATATTCATTCATTCATTCATTCATTTTGAAAAAAGTACTATACCCGAGAGACAATCATCGGGCTTGATAAAATCTACATTAACTTCAAACTATTTATTGTGGATCATAGGTACAAAAGATGTTTACTTTATAGTAGATCAGCTATATCCTGTCGATTGACATACAACTGTATTAAGTCTCAGAATTCAATACCGAAGAGTTCTTCTTAATCTCTTCATAGGTGACTGAAGTGGGAGGACAGTTTACAAACAAAACTGATGTTTATATCATATCGTTCTTTATCTACGGGTATAAGTTACCTGAAGCAAAACACGTAGAGATAAAATTTCCCCCTCGCTTTAAATCCAAGCCCTGATTGACGTGTTGTATTTTAGGAGTTTGAACATAATATACACAAGAAAATATTTGATCACTATTTACAAAAATCTAAAAGGAATATAATTAATTTTAATTACTGAATTCTGTAAATATAACAAAAGATAAAACGCTTTTAAAGATTAAACAGCTTGTTGTAAAATATTTATTTATGTAATTCAAGCGAAGGACTAACCAATGTTTCACTTTTTGTTGAGCCATTGAATTTCCCTGTTGATGAATAACAAATGTCATATATTAGAAAAAATACATGCCCGGAAATGTCCGCTTAAATAAATAAAGTGGCATAACAAACTGAAATTGACAGGAAAATGAGAGACCCGGAAAAGCATTTTCAAGAGCTGAATTTCAGCCGGTAAAATATAATAGTATCTTGCCTCATTTGTAGGTATTTTATCTGCCCTCTTATCTCATGATTCGTTTGAGCCATGCGATTAATTTGACTTCATTAGTCCTACTCTTATCTCCCATTTATAGCACAGTTCGGTAAGTATTATTTATGTTTATTGTACTAAAACTGAAATTAATTCCTCTTTATTAAACGTCAAAACGGCATGATTTGTAGAACACTTGTATATAGTGAGAACCCGTGACGTCATACTTTACTATCGTCATATCGTTTACTCTTAATGTTTGCTTTCAGTATTAAAAATTACTATTTTTGCAAAGAACTATACAGGATGTTACAGAAAAGTGTGGGCATATTTTGGGGTCGTATAGTAGACCCCGTTAATAATGTCAAGCGAATTTCCCTAATATTGTTAGAATATTAGGAAAATTGTCGATTTCTAATATAGAAATCTTATTTTGAAATTGCCAAATGTAATTAATAAGCTGCTGATGAAATATGATTTTTCAGAGAATGCCTATGAAAAATTTAAAAAACAATACCATTAAAATTTACATGAAAATCAGAAAATGTTGTTCAGAATGTGCACTTTTTTTTTGTGCATGTGGAAACCCTCTCGGGCCGTCACCCCACCGGGGTTTTTGGTGGAGCGGTGTGCCGGAATCGAACCGACTAAAACCAAACGGCACACGGTGTGCCGTACTGCGCCTAAAATAGGAGGGATGCGGGAACAGCTTTTATTAAATATCCGAACCCCTCCTAGCGCCTGCCCGCAAAAGCGCGGACACCACCTTCGGTTAAAAACCTAGACCATGTTCACCACCTAGACACCTCTAAGTTAGGCGATGTCCAGGCAAAATTCCTGTCGCTCCCGGCCATGGAGCGTATGACGTCCGGTAGCGAGAAACCCTCGTGAGGGCTCGACGCTGCGCCGCCCAACTGGGGCAAACTGCCAGCGTATGTTGAGCTGAGTCCTCAATGCATTCGCAGTGGTGACAGGCGGGACTCAATTCCCTCAAGCCTAAGGTTCCATTAAGCCTATTGCCGTTAATGGGAACATGTTCCGATGTTAACATGGGAAAATTGGGAATATATTTAAAAGAAAATATAGGTAAAAAGGAAATACAATAAAAGTAAGGGATACTGCTTATACTATTGGATTGGGGAGCGTAAATAATAACTTAAACAGGTCAGGATCGATCGAACTCGAACTATTGTAGAGGAAATATATATTTGTCTTAAAAAACTACCACTCATGTTGCGGGTTACACATTACTAGTATTCTTGTAACCCTGGAGGGGTTACAAGAAGGGCTAAGTTAGTTAATGAATTTTTTAGGTGTGGGTTCACGGCGATAGTGAACTGTGGTGGTGCTCGTAACTACTTGATCTTTTCTAACTTTTTTTAATGATAACCCCCTAACCATTTTTGAGTTTAAAGAAAGTCCGATATGTTTTACAGTAAATTATTTATAAGACAAATATTTTAAATTAATTTGTTTTCGTATACAAATATAATTCTTTAGCTCATTAAATGATTCTGTATTCTGTTTCAAATTCAATATCTTTTTATTTAATAAAATAAACTATTTGAAAATCCTCCTTTTTCTGATATGAAAATTTAATTATAGAACAACACACAAAGTCACCACAATAGGTTGCTTGCCAAAAAATAAACTTATAAAAAATGCATTACAGATAATACCGAACTTGTCTATGTCGATCTATAACCGCCCGTTCATTAGGGTTGCCAGATGGTCCGGATCCGTTTGGATTGTCCCGACTTTTCATATTTTGATGTACTCCCGACTAAATTACAATGTCCCGACAAACAGCTTCTGGTAAAGTTTTAAACAAATCAGAAATTTTAAATTCCCGCTCGGTTTCAAAATCGCTTCCCTCGCCTGACTCTTGAAGTTTACATCAAAAAACAATCTCTCTATAACAATCTATAAATAGTAAAAAGTAATCTCAAACATGCATCATGATGCTTTAATCATAAACTTAGTATACTAGCGTAATTAAGTATATGGCTGTCGTGTACCAAAAAGCTGTTTTTTTTTAGATTATTTAAATTTTTCATTTGTAAATTGTATTATATTTTTAATTGTCTCGACAATAATTCCAGTCCCTTGCCTTTTTTTATTTTTACCAGATATTTCAGTCTTCCCATCTAGCAAACCTAGTCTTAATGCTTAAGGTTTTACAACAGGATACCATCTAAAGCTTTTAAAAGACCCATGGAAACATTATTCAGTGATATTATCGACTGCAACTAAATAGTCATCCCACTAAAGATAGATTACTGAGCTAAGTAATCGTAATCTTGAGCTTAACGTCATATGTATTAAAATGAATGCTTTTAAATTTTATAGGTAAATAAATTTCAATATTAAAAGTCGTGATCTAAACCGCAGTGACCTAACCAAATTTTGCAATTTTTCTTTTAGAACGGCGCCATTTATAAGATTGTTGCAACAAATTATTGGACATTGCGTGCAAACAGGTTACACAGATAATAGCTAACGTGTAGAAGGTAAGTCTGTATATTATATAATATATAAGTACCTTGCAGCGTTAATAGCAAAAATGTGTTAAATACCAAAAACGTCGCGTGCATCCGCATAATTTGGCCAACAAATCTCTTGTCTTCTTCGCATAATAATTACATGGTCTGGTGTCTAGCAATGTAAACGTTTTACAATACAATTACATTTCTTGTTCCTGTTTGCTTTCTTTTATGCAAAAAAAAACCTGGTCCAATAGCAAACAATTATATTTTTTCTGCTAAAGAAAGTGACTTAAAGTTCTCGACTTCGCTACTTCAGTGTTGTTCATATACTGCCATCTATCTACATAATATATAAAAATTTAATGTTCATTTCTTCAAAATCACAAATCTCATAAAGTTCTTTACCAATTTTTTTACACAACGTACAACAACCTACGAACGCGCGTGTTCTAAAATTTTTTTTTTTGAGACATTTCAAATCAATGTATGTCGTATTTTATGCGCTGCATTGCCGTTCATCTGATCATCATGATATTTTGCATACACGTTGCCAGGGATACAGAGAAGCACATAGGGTAACTTTTATCCATACTGTTCCCGAGGGATGAAAAAATTACTTTTAGCTGAGCTAAGCCGCGGGTATAAGCTAGTTTAATATATATAGTTCGCCTACTTTCTGGAAGTTATTTCATGGTTTAAATCACCATTCGGGGTTGACATCCGTTACGTTCCGAAACGACTAAACCCACACAGTGTCTCCCACGTCAAATCTAATAGCTGGAGAGACTATTTTGTTTTCCCACACGCATAAATGTTCGCCAATTATGACTGTGCACTGGAAGAAGGTAAACCCCTTTTTCCTGTATTGAAGGGCTCTCGTTCCTATCTGGTCAGAAATAAAGCTGTAGAAAAAACAGTTCTACTGCAGCGAGCAGTCCTTTAAGTAACAAAACATGTCCCAAAGAAAACGAGCTTTTTCTATCGTCAAACACCGTTTGATGTGCACAATGGAATCTTTTGCTTAGTAGTAGCACAATTGTGTAGGTAAAAACCTACACAATTGTGTGCTATTACAAAATTATAAAAAAGTAGTAATTTTATTTTTATTCATTCGTGAAAAATAGGCCCTACTACGCTTAGACGTTTTCCGAATCTGAAGCACAGTCAGCCACTAGCAGCATGCCCGTATGATGAGGAATATATTATTATAACTAAGTGTAAACTAAATATTCCCGTGCTGCTGTAATGAAATGTAACAATTAAAAGTAAAAGTGAAAAAAAAACAAACGAATGTGTTTCCGTGGTTAACTTGCTTTGTCGAATCGAAATTCGAAGATAATCATCATACGGGCATCAAAACGTATTTGTTTTATTGATAGCACTAGAGCTTGTCAAAATAAAATCGGCTGACAAACAAAGGAGGAAAAGGAAGTGAACTGTTCTGTAAAAAGTCGGCACAGAGACAGTAACCTCAAAATATCCGATCGAACTCATCTAATAAATACCGATGAACAGAATATTGTTATATTTCGTGGTTTAGGTAACGTTCAGATTATGAAACGATATTCATACAAAATATATACTGAATATTAAAATATGCTATTTTTTTCATATTTTAGGCTCTATTTTTTCAAATGTTCTAGACACTGGCTTGCATGGATATTTTTAGTTTGCGTGGTTTAGGTAACGTTCAGATTATGAAATGATATTCATACAAAATATATACTGAATATTAAAATATGCTATTTTTTTCATATTTTAGGCTCTATTTTTTCAAATGTTCTAGACACTGGCTTGCATAGATATTTTTAGATTGCGTGGTTTAGGTAACGTTCAGATTATGAAATGATATTTATACAAAATATATACTAAATATTAAAATATGCTATTTTTTCATATTTTAGGCTCGGCTTATTTTTTCATATGTTCTAGACACTGGCTTGCATGGAACTATTTATTTATACAACTAATGGATATACAAGCACATGCTCCGGCTGATAGTAAGTTTACCGCTGTTTATACTGGTGCTGCCAACACCCTATGGAGCCTCTAACCGCGTAGAAATGGTGTTTATCAAAGTATATAAAGGACCTCTTTAAAATAGTAACGCGACGTACCTACTGGCGTGACGCAGGTTTTTTTACTATAACACGCGTAACTAAAATAAAAGTTACTGGAAATGAATGAGTCAGCATACAAATGAACTTCACCATTTCTCCGCACTGCCGTGTCAAGGCTATAAACATCACTTAATCTCTATTACGTTTACGCTCTGTTTACTTCCCCTATTTAGTTGAGCGAAAAAATAGTATGTACTTGGTTGTGCTCTAATAATAGTAAACATGGTCTATTTTTTTTCTAAGTAATTTCAAGTTTTATCTAGTATTTTATTTATTATTCCTTTTATTTGTAAGTATAGTTCTCTTGTCATATTGAGAGGGGTTAGGGTGAATTGAGATTGACAGTCTACACACACTACCGCAAGCTCTAGCTACTCTGAATGCCTTTTACAAAACGTTGACAAACTAAAGATCTAAGTTTAAACCATCGCCAAATAATGAAAAATAATACTTTAAACCTAGTTGTTTTGTAAGCCCACGTGGAGGTGAAATTGTGTTACAGGTTTTATGGTTTACTAGTTAAAAAAAACTGACGCAGTAATCAATTCTTACAGTTTATTCTGGCATTTAACTGACACAAGGTACAACTAAACACAAAGTGTTAATGCCTAAAGCACAGGTTACTGAAAAAATATAAGTACTTAAAGTGTTAAATAAAAAAAAAATTAAATCATCATCCTCCACGCGCCTTTTCCCAACTAAGTTGGGGTTGACTTTCAGCTAACTACGATACGGCCGAACTTTGATATTTTACGTCAATCGACTGCCTCCAGACCTCCGCAACCCAAGTACTAGGCGATATCGAAGTTCTGTAGTTAGACCAGGTTTTCGGACTTTTTAGGGCTCCAACTACCCGTTACGAGTGCCACAGATGTTCGTATGGCAAACGGGACCGACGGCTTAACGTGCTCTCCGAGGCACGGAGGAGTCTCAATGCGTTAAGAATGGTCACCCATCCTAAGACTGACCTGGCTAGTATTACTTAACCTTGTAATGTGCTTACCTACTCGGTTACCACTAGCCACGAGCCCCATCCCTGCAAGGAAAAATATTAAGTCTTAAATAATATTAAAAATATCTTTATGCATAAAAATTATGCATGAAAGCTTTGATCAAGTATACCATCGTATATATGATCGAAGCATGAAAGTGATTAAGTAACAAAATTTATAATTAGTATTTATTTATCACGGAACAGACGTATATGTATGACTTATAAGCTAATCATTACAGCATTATCGACGCTTGTACCGAATTACCGACCTTACAGTAACATAACATTCAAAGATGACCCTACTATTATTAGAAAATACACAAAAAATATATATATACGACCGTCTGTAGGTATGTTAGTTCGAAGTCATTGAAAGTTTTTGCAAAATTTTACCTATTAAGACACTAAAGAATTGCTTTCTACTGTATGAATATATAAGGTAATTTATTTATATTTTGTAGTATTTTATATTTGATGTAATTATTCTATCGTCTGCCTTAATGGAAACTACTTGTAGTGGTAATTATCCTGTCTCTACGATGATAAAATGTCAATGCCCCGATTACCTGTGCCGCTGTGGTACAGGTTTTCCTAGTACATGCCACAATGTTCACTCACCTTGCTGTATACACATATTTATATATTAACTATTTCCAAGCCCTATATTATTAATTTGTATATATTTATCTTGAATAAATGTATGCTTGTTATTATATATCTACTAGCAACCCGCCCCGGCTTCGCACGGGTAGCAGAGACATCTTCAGCAATCGTCATCATATTTCAACCAATTTACACAAAACCTTAACAAATTATATACCTAAACCTTCCTTATGAATCGCTCTAACCATTGGTGAAAACCGCATGAAAATCCGTTCAGTAGTTTTTGAGTTTATCGCGAACAGGCAGACAGACGAGGCGGGGGACTTTGTTTTATATTATGTAGTAATTATAATATTCATGAAGTAGTAATGTGACGACCACGTTAATAGTAATGATATTAGATAACGCCATGTTTTTAAAGTCAAGCTCTTCCTCCTTACAGTTTTTAAGGTATATGGAATTTCTACCAATGCAAAACGGCTCAAATCACACTTAGAGTGATTCCTATCCCAAAAAAGAAGTATATTTAAACCAATGACATAACTGATTTATAACAGGTGTTTACTTTCTCATTGTACTTTAAATCGCCTGTTCGTGTCTGCTCAGACTCATTGCGATCTCAATCAACAATACACAAAATAATATCACAGCATCAATCAATAATATAAATTACATCTAAATGAGTTTTACACAGGTATAGCAGGTACGATGAAAGTGGTGCGGCCGCTGTAGCCGGTCTAGGAGAGTCGAATTCGAAGTGTCGGTGGCTCGGTGCTCAGGCGCAACACCAGCGCAACCGCAGCGGATGAACCAGTCTATACAGTACTTTCTTGAGTCGTGCACGCGTACCAGTTGCCGGTATTACAACACTCGGAAACGTTAAAAAATTACGTGATTCCATTTAAAGCCATTCCCATTCAAGTACAGCTACACTTGAATTCGGTTGATATATATTATAAAATCTATTGACTAATAGGGTACTGTTCAATATAAGCCCCATGGTTGTTTAAGTGAGCTACGTGAAGCATAAACTAACATTTTTCAAACGTGTAACAGTTACTGAGAAAAGCGGAAAATTAGGGGTCAGTGGCTGAGAAGAAAATCACAACCGCTCGGGTAAGTTTAATTCCTATATCATTATGTTATCGCTACCGGTTTGATAAATATATCTATTGCATATCTGTTAAGAGGTAATATCATAACATTTTCATTGATTACACTTATATCGTATGCTATTGAATGCAAAATTTCAACGAATGTAACCGATGTTTGTAACTGTTCTAGATATTATTCAAAAGAATTAGTTTCGCATTAGATACAAACTAATTTAACAGCGTATTAAATGAAATTTAAGAAAATAATCAACAACTACGACACTCACTATATACGAACCGGAAAACGACAGCCACTTTCATTTCGATCAGTCATTTTATTTGAAAACCTAACTTCTATATTTTATCTTTAAAAGCAGGTCTTCTTGTTTATATCTTTTTAACTCGAAGCGAGTTTCACTAAAAAGAAATCTAATTACCTAGGATGACTAGTAAGTAAATGAATACCAACAGGAAATGAAGAAACGGCACCTCGATATATAAAATACACATATTCATTCCATGTTATGACTAAAAATTGTATTAATTATACATAACGTACTACACCAAAGTTGAGTGATATAACCATAATGAAACCAGTACACGAGTCCAATGTCAAAGTAAAATAAAAATGTTAAGTAAGTAGACATAATTTCTGGGAACCGTTTCCGAGTTCGTAACCAATATAACTGCGAAAAAACTACATCCACGCCTCAATGCAAACAGCAATCAGTTCCAAAGTAACTACGTAACCACTAAAAACTTGATCATTACGGTAACTTGCTATTGTTCATTTATAGAGCACATTGCAAAAACTAATTTTACTAACTTAGAATATCTAACTGACCGTATCTCTGTCATCACTATTGGCACGGTATAACAAATACACAATACAATACAAATTCGTACCCTGTACGAAAACTATCAAATTTACTTGAGTATATTATAATATGCCTTTTCAAGCAGTAACGGTCTATTCAATAAGTTGTTTCCTTAAAAGTTATACTCAAAATATTATTACTAAAAGGGGCTCATTAATAATGGTTTTAATATTTAAATTATAATAATAAATGTAACAAGAACATTTCACTTCCTTTGTTATGTATAATTATATAAAAATATTACATAAAAACATTTAGAGATAGAATCTCTGACAAAATACATATAAATACATTTATGATTTTGTGGTCGACTTCAAAAGAGAAGAGTACCATAGCCAGAAAAATCACTAACGAACAGTTTTAGGTGGATAATAGTAAAGTAGGGGTACATTATAAAGCAACAAAAAATTAAGGAGTATAATTGGTCACTTAAATATTATTTTGTACAAATTTGTTCCCACCAAATATTATAAACACGTAAATACAAGCAAAAAGAATGGACAATAACAACTAGAGAACAATTAGAGATAGAATCGTACTAAGAACATATAACAGTGGAATTTGCTACACAAACAAGTGCCTACGCAGTTAAGTGATACAGGAATAGATAAATAAATAAATAAATATTATATAAATTACAAACTTAAATATTCATTGCTAAGAGCCTTTTTCATAATAGTGGTATAATATCAGTTAGTCTAGACGAATTGATAATTGGAATCTTGCTAATGGAGCATAACAATTTGTGCTCGAATTCGAGCCGAAGGAATTCATTTTGCCTTTCACCTACAGGAGACCGACTGAATCCTATTATATATTTCTGCCTATTATCTCTGCATAGGCTATTTCTGCCGAGAAGCAGGGTCTTAGAGTAACCCGAACTTACCGAAACCAAAACGTAAAGTCATTTCAAAGAACTGCACTTATTAGCAATAAAACATTGTAAATTACCCATACTTTAAAATATATAAATTATATTTTTGGTTATGTACCTACTGTACTACATGTTTACTTATTTCTTTAGAAAATGTAGTAGAAAGTCAACTGGGCATCAGAAAAAAATTAAAAAGTTTGTCCATTTTAGTTAATTCCAGCAACTTAAAAAACCTACAAGAATTTACGTTCGTTTGGCTTAATCCTTCACATAGTTTGGTTGAATTCTTGCCATGACCGATTCACTAATTATTGATTGATTTATCACATGAAGTCATCAAATAGTAAACTACACTCAGTTGCACCAGCCAAAAACTACCTAGGTAAATAATACTTTCTATCTGCACGATCCTTGATAAACAAAAGACACCGTTTGGTCGCCCAGTGTCTCTGTAAAAAGTTAGGGAAAAACGACCAAGAAGTCGCATCCTATTGCACCATGACAATGCTTTGGCGCACACCGCGAACAAGACAAAGTCATTTTTGGCTTCTGAAAAGGTAGAGCTAACCCATCACGCACATAGTCCAGAGCTGGCACCTTGCGATTTCTTTATTTTCCCAAAAATTAAAGATTTGATGAGAGGTACGACATTTACCACCAGCACGTGAAAAACATGCCTATAGACCAATGGTCGTAAAAAAAAAGAAAAATTCAAAATGTACGAATCACCACCTACTTTTCCTGAAAGGTGCAATTCGCACGAAAATAAATTCCATGTGTGCGAATCAACACCTAAAACAATATATTATTTTTAAAATAGGTTGATTCGAAACGAGCACCCTTATAATCTGTAAAGTATTTGGAACTATCGTGTACCACGTAGATTGTATAGGGAAATCGCTTCTTTATAGAGATGGGTCATATAAATTGTTTTCTTTGTATTGATGTAAACGTTTATTATCACTTACCATACCCAAGTATGAGTTTTCAAAACAAATATATTTTTTGAGGGTTCACCTCATATAAAAAATCATGCGAGAAGGTAAAAGATTTTTTGTATAATTTGTAGAATCGGCTGTTATTAAACCCACTAAATTAATAATAATGTTAATAACTTGATACACCTCACACACGGCCGTCTGATCCCAAACTAGGCAGAGCCTGTACCATGGTAATCAGACAGCTGATAAACATACTTATATATTTCTAAATACATATATATCACAGATAAATTAGACCCAGGCCCAGAATTGTCTTAGAATATTGCAAGAACTGCCAGCCATTCTTGCACGTAATGATAAGGCAAACATGAGGCTTTTCGTAGCATCTTTACGTAAAAGGTAGTGTTCTGTATTGGCGTGTTGGCGTGTGACCAATATTACTGTTTCATGTAGTTGCGAAAATTGCGATTTATTTAAATGTGTTATTAGAGTAAACCGCATGTAATACTATAAATTAATCTGACACGTAGTGTTTCCGCAATGTGAAAACTCTTACTAGGGTAAGTACTGATATTTAAGTACTTATTTGTATATTCATTAAGAACGCTTGTACTTTCACAGCAGGAAGTAGGTACACTCTAAGAGATTTCAGATCAATCTAATAATTTAAATGATAATATCAATAGAGCGTTATCACGATCTGTGGTTACTCAATATTTGTTGTCATGAAGCCTTGGCGGTATGTGCTACGTACGCCAAGCACGTGCATTGCATTAAGCAAGTATATGCCACTACCGCCGGGACCAGGTGACCGGCTGCTTGCAAAACGCACCGCTTTCTAATGACTAGAACCTTCTAAAACCTCAGAAAACTGCTGTTATTAAAACACATATAACGTAGTTGTGTTCCTTACTGATTATATTAACGGCTGGATTTACGATTCTTGTATGCGACGACAGTTTACAACCGAAGGGTGTAGTTTATACATATATAGGGACAGTAAATATAATAACAGAAGTTGAGGTATGCCTAAGTGGGCATGAAATCACGGCCTGAAAATTTTACACGGTTACAGGTTCCTTCATCCTTTTGTGATACCACTGGTATGATTTCTGTATTGCCAAATGTATCCAATCGAGCTCTGGCATTCAATTCCCAAAATGCAACACTACTCTAGTAGTATATAGGAAATGGATTAGTAGAGCAGGTGTGATTAACAACAGATTTCTGTAATTTCGAGGTGCTGTTCCACTGTGCCGGCTCCAGTTCGAGCACAAATCCGCTAGTACTTAACATTTGGCAATGATAGAAGGTCTACATGTTTTTTAGTTAGCTAGCTTTTGCCAGCGGCTTCGCTAGCTTTATTGTAGATTTGGTCAATCAATTCAGGTGTCCTACGGGATAAATGTCCTTGTCTGCACCTCTGTCAACGTGTATGCAAAATTTCATGATGATCGGTTTAGTAGTTAAGGCGTAAAAGTGTCACAAAGAAACAAACAAACTCACTTTCGCGATTGTAATATTAACTTAAGATTTAATGATTTACCCCTACCCATTATCGTCTATCCCACCATCTCTTACAGCGATATTCATATACTTTATAAACGTATTTCTTAACGAGATTTTCCAAAATCCGAGAAGTAACATTTATATTCTTTAATTCCTTGTACTGCAATACCTCATCATTTTAGACAAGGCCGACCCTACATATGCTGTACTGAAGCGTCTCAAGGTCTAACAAACTATGATGGAAGTCTTACATGAAATACCTATCAGCGCACAAAATAAACTGACTTTATCGTTAGAGAATTACCAAGCTTAGGTATAGGTATCCACTACGGCGACCAACCACATCACACATCACTTTTTAACCGTCAGAGTAAAAATCTCATAAAGATAGGAGTCGATGAGCTCGCAATGCAAGAGACAACCGCTACATCTCTGACAGAACAGTGGCTTTTTTTAAATTTTAGAATACGTGAACTTGAGTTGCTGGCTGTACACACGTGCTCTGTACGTTTTATTACCTATTTTCTCACCGACCATTGGAACTCACATGAATGGCAGGAAATAAACCAAAACTGTAATTAATGTTCTTCATCAATAACTAGAAGATGCCACCAACAGTCTATTATTAGAAAGCTGTGAACATAATCCATTACACTTAATGCTTGTCAATTAATTGCCTGCAGCTTCTAATTTCTTTGTAAATAGGAATTAACATGCTCTAACACGGTTTCCCATTTTGTAGTTAGAAACAATGTTACATAAATTTAAACCACCAAGTCCTGGAATTTATAAGAATAATTGAAAAATTATAGCTTCGTACGTTGTATAATATCTGTTTTCCGTGTATTATGTATAAACTCGTGTTTGCTGATCAATATCATTTTCTCGCCAGTAACAGTCTTCAAGGAAACGAGAGCCGTAGTGTTTGTAATGAGGTTAATTTTCAAAAGGTTTTTTTTTCTAAAGCCTTGGTTAACTTAGGAGAACTTGTATTATCTGTTTTGTTAAGATAAAGGAAATAATTATTTTTACAAAGAATCTCATCTCAATAGGCACACATGACGTCTCTGGAACAAATTGTCGCCTGCGGTATTTCAGGCCCGATACCTTCAAACCTTCAAGAAAAGAGCGTACTCCTATCTCAAAGGCCGGCAACGCACTTGTGACTCTTGAGTTGCAGGTATCCATGGGCGCCGGTAGTCACTTACCATCAGGTGACGCGTCTGCTCGCTTGCCCCCTATAATATAAAAAAAAGGTAGGGGAAAGTTCCTTATTTCCCTCGCAGTCTCCGAGGACTTCTCTTCTCACTGTCGGTCAGAACTAGCCAGGCGATGTGTCGGACTGCGTCACCGAACAGATTCAAAGATTTCGAACTAACTTCCGACTAAAGATTAGATTAGTTTCTACATTACTTTTTAGCTATTCAAAATAGACTTTGTTCCTATCCCTTATCAATAAGGATAACAAATTAGGTCGAGTGTATCTTTACTTACTTTACGTACTTTACCACCATTTCGCACAAAAGTCAAGTATTTTTGACTAAGGTTGAGTTTTAGGGTTCGGTACACAAAGGGTAAAAACGGGACCCTATTACTAAGACTCGACTGTCCGTCTGTCTGTCAGTCACCAGGCTGTATCTCATGAACCGTGATAGCTAGACAGTTGAAATTTTCACAGATGATGTATTTCTGTTGCCGCTATAACAACAGATAATAAAAATACCCTACCCTACTAGAAACGTATTTTTTTTGGCTTTTAGTATTAAATATTGTACGATGGTGCGGAACCCTTTATGCGCGAGTCCGACTCGCACTTGACCGGTTTTTTGTATTTAGTATTCGTACAATTAGAATTTAAATAACATTGTAAGTAAATCATGCTCACTATCTGAGCTATATGTTTGTAGAAGTATATTAAATCCGGTAATCACTACTATATACATTGTGAGGCTAATGCTTATTACTGAATAAGTTATACCTATATGTCATAATGATAGCAAAACGTTACGCCCTATTAAATTGATAAAAAAATATCAGGACGAACACAAACCACTAAACTAGATTCAACTTATAGAGCATAGAACTACATATCTGCTTACTTTTTAATGCCCTACGTTCTTCCAAATTTCTATTTTATATTATGTGGAAAGAACAAAATGTAAGAACTAAAATATTGTTCTTTCATATCACGTTCATATTTTGCATTACAAAGTGACCGTTATTTTGCATTACAAAGTGAGTGTTAATCGATTCTGCTTATAAACTTGGAGTCATAATGTTATGATCTTACAAAGTGAAACTACTGAACATGTCTTCAATTTAAAATGTAACAAATTATAGTCAGTTTTCTTTCATCCATACACCCAAACAAATAAATAAAATTGAAGTGTCTGTTTGTAATGTCAAAATATTGTTTTTTTAAGCTCATACAGTTATTTGCACGATACCTTTGAGTAAAAGTTAGTTTTTTCAATTTTTGTCTGTCTATCTGTCTGTCTCCGGAACGGGTGGACCGATTTCCACGAGACTTTCACAGGCAGATAGCTGGTGTTATAAGGAGTAACTTAGGCTACTTTTATTTTGGAAAAAGAATTAGGGATCCGAGCAAAATATACAAATAAGTGCACGTGGGAAGCCGCGCGGGAACTGCTAGTTAGGTATATACTTATAACCTGACGTCTATCTCTCGAACCGACAGTAGGAAACGGTAATTGAGGAGGGAAACTCCACCACTGACCCTTAGGTTCAAGTCATAGTATTTTATCAAAAAAAGTTTAAATTAAGTACAGAAGAACACACTGTTAAGTGACCCAATAAAGTATGTAGGCTGTTACTGATTAGTTACGATTTTGGAGTATTAAGCGGAAAATATTTACATACAGATCGGTCAAAAAAGCTTGTTTTGAGAAAAATACATTTTGCTTTCTGCCCATACCTTCTGCGTTTTTCAGGACCACGGCTAAGTGGCCTTCAATGTTGAAAATAGTGGGTACAAATATGCTCTGTTTACCGGTCCCTTAATCCTTTAAATTCCCTGGGTAATCGGTTAATAAGCAAATCAGATTCATATTCCGTTGTACGTATACGTATATTTTGATTTAAACTTCCTTATAATTCGTTTAATAAACTGTAGTTATAAAATAATACACAATTTTGCAAAAAAAAATCTGACTAGTATGGATCTGGTAATGAGATGCAATTAACAAAACTTCTACAATTTTTTATTGTGTTCATCCAGCAGTTGTCGCATCACAGTTGATAACTAAGTGTCAGATTTTCGCACATATTTCACCCTGTCGTAATTAAAAAAACCGCTGAAGCTGTTTACCTCAAACGTGCTAGCAAACGTAGTTAACCGCGTACATCATCGTTAGCCCCTGCCACTGCCAAATAACTGAGGTGAGGGAATCACCAAATTGTTAGCTATGCAAATATTACATATTCGTTGATCATGCATGGAGCCATCGGACTGCTGAATTACCTCTGCTCTATAGAATATCACAATATGAGTACTAGCGTTGTATTATTTGTGTTGATGAACTGTGTAAAAAGTGTTTTATGATATTTCTATGAGCTTTCGAGTGGTATGGCTGTGGTAGTATAACACTATCAGTATCTTGCTATTCATTGAAAATGTTAAATTCAATTTAAATCCCGTAACACTGTTTTAAATTGCGATGTTGCAGGTGTTGCTGTGTTCTGTCCGATGAACGAATGTATACGGTTTTCACTCACTGCAATATACTAAACAGTTGCCATATCATTCGATATCGCCATGTTACATAACTGATTGTGAACTTTTACACTTTAACAGTTTCCGCGGGAACGATCAAACATTAAAATATTATTAAAACTGCATTAGACATCCTATACTGGATATACAGGATGTCTAACGTGGTTTTAATAATAGAAGATATTAATCCCGGAAGCAATCATTCTAAAACAAGACAATGATTACAGAATTAACTAGGTAACGTTCATCGCTTAATACTATATATGAATAAGATATAATAAAATATTTAAATACTGTACCAGTTCAAAACCTAAATACCGGATATTACATGACTGGCTCTTGCGTCTGAACAAAGTCTTATGTCAACAAATGTTTTACTGAACTGAAAATTGCGGCGGCAAATGGTCATTACTCAGCACCAACGGGGGCAATACGCACATTCTCTATTTAAGAGTTTGTACTTTGTTGTAGTGGTGACATTACAAGTTATCACACTGGTAGCTTATGTTGCTGGTCAATCGCAAGTCTTCTGTCCGGTGTTGACAAAAGAAACGCAAAGTTACAAAAACTCACGCAACACTACAGAAACTTTCTCTGGCGAACTGATCCCAAATTCTGCTATGCGCTCCCTAAAGTAGAGATGAAGCGATGCAGAGAGATGTACAAAATGCGGTGATGAAATTTTTATGAATGAAAGTGGACAGGTACAAGGGCAAAGTAAAGACGGATGGACTGCGTGAATGAGGACATACCTAGAAAGGGAGGAAGCAGTGAAATGACGAATGATATGACCCCCTGACCCCCAATAAATTTGGGAAAAGGGTAGGCAGATGATGCTCCCTTAAGTGAATTTAGGTATAAACATAGACTATTAATTTTAAAGGAGCATGTATCACTTAAATAAATACAACTCGCTTCTAAATTAGAAGTACCACAACATTACTAATGTTTTATATAAATGACCTGGCATTCAGGATTATAAGTCATTCACCTACTTCGTTTATAAAGTGCATAGCCTTGGCGTCCTTTACCTATAGGCAAATACATTTGTAGTTATGTTTATAATCATTAGCCAGCGATGATCGCACACTGGTCACTACCGCAATGAAAACAATAAAACATTATCTTAAGTGCTCACTACGTAGTAGAATAGACTACTGTTTGTTTTTTGCATTATGTGTTACCATTATAATTTACTGTTACATTTTACGATCATCCATACATATTTAGGAACGGTAATGTTATTTTTTTATTAATTATATACTTAAGTCTTATTAAGGAAATTGTGTAAATATGTGTATATGTGTTAAGTACACAGAACTCCGTCTTTAATTACGGGACGTATTCTTAGATGATAGCAATTTTTTTTTGTATGAAATAATGTTACAATTAATTTAAGCACACATCAGAATGTTTCTATTCTACCTATTTTTAAATCGATAAATAAGAACATATGAACTATGCGAAAAACTCTGAAGTGTGGGATGACATTCACAAAATCGGTTCACAAATAAATTAGAAAAAGGTGGTGAACTGTTTTTCTATACATACTACATAAGAACTAACAACTAACCCTTTAAAAAAAAAATATTGACAATAACATCAATAGCCAACTTAATAAAAAAAGCGTAAACAAGTTACTAATTTAAAAAAATAAAAAACAACAGCCCTGCCAAAAACGAATTCCGTGCCATACAGCCGCCTTTTTTTTTAAACATTCTGTACATAGGCATTGTCACTAGAGATGATGTAAGGATTCTAACGAATTCCCATACATCCAAATCTGTTAAGGCATTTAAAAGTTACGGTTTAATAAAGAAACTCACAAACATACATGAACCCTCAAAATATTCGTGTAATAAACACAGTTTTGTATGTTATATTGGCATTAAGTAGTTTATACAGTCATAACCACATACACACTTACTTCAAAAACGCTAACCGCATTCTTCTAAACGCATAACTTCAAAACAGAGTCCACGTGTTAACACATTACATAACACACGCATACCGATTAAATAAACAACGCGAAATAATTCGTCATTCAATAATAAGAACAATTTAAAAAGACATTACTAATGTGGAACAGCGATTCATCTCGCTCTTCGCGGTTTAGACCCCAAAAAACCGCGGCCTAATGACCAGCACATTACTGACCGACCTCAATATGTACTGTGACATAACACACATAACGGTTACGTTGTACGAGTTCTAGTCCGATGCTCCTAAACTATTGTGTCTCATAATACCCTATACAGTACGGCATATCGCAACCACAATGTTTCCTTGTTACATCAAAAGACAATTTTCTACTAATAACTTGCCAGATGCTAATTCACCGTGTCTTGAATTGTGACAATATCTCTCAATGTTTACTTATTTACGTGAGATTGATAGGTGTCCCCGCTCAAATTACAGCTCCTTAACATAAAAGTATGTCTGCTTTAAAAAAGACTACCCCGTACTAGGTAAAATCTCTGTCACTGGTAACTTTACTAATAAATAAGTAATTATGAGGCACAAGGTACGCCGAGATTCAGAACAACTGTCTGTAAATTACACAAATAACAATTATCACCACCACTACCCACAAGAAGCGCTGGCTGTTGGATGTCAAATATATTATTGTAAATATTCAAAGATTATTAGGTAACATAAATATAATGTCAGTGATGATGATCAATGATGACCAACGGCTCGATAGATACGCAATCATCATAATTGTAAGACTGGACAGTTGGTGCTGAGCTCATAGAGATCATGGTTATGGTTCCATACAAATAAGGCATAATTTGTAAATACACAATATTCCATCGTTACTCCCTTTTCACTGCCTCTCTAGGACACTTCAGGCGTTAATTTGCTATAATTATCATACACACAATATAACCTATGTATGTACCTCTAGTTAGCCGGCTTCAAAAACGAGAAGGTCCTCAATTCGTCTGTATTTTTGGGAATATCACTTTTGTTGGATAGGTATATGTCCAGAATTCCAGAAATCCTATTCCAACACCAAGGTTAGTAAAATTAGAAAAAAAATCTAATTGATTGGTATGATGGATATCAGTTATTTTATAATATAGTTTTTGCTTAGAATATCGACTATCGATCATAATCGACTGAAAACGTAAATACCAGACCACGAGTGTTATCTATATTTGCAGCGGCAACATCCTGTCTGTATAATATGTGTATAGCTACTTCTTTCACTCTCGTTAACCTTGACAACGAATGGTTATACCATTATCATCGCGATATATGATTTGCACATTTTAATGGTATAAAAAACCTCAATAATAGCAGAGGTCACCTCTACCATAATTGAGGTTTTTACGCATACTCTTAAAACTTACTTTAGATATAGTATTATGTTATCTGTGCTTTAGATAAAGTTTAAAATCCAGTATTTTTTTTTTTTATATTTCATTATATTTACTTTTATTTTATTCTAAAATAGTGTAAAGTAGTGTCTGTTTATCTAAAGTAGTGCACCTTCCTTCATCTAGACCCCTTGTACCATAAACATCAATCCGACGGGGAATACACTTTTTGTCACTGTGATTGTCATATAGGCGACTCCTAAATCTTCTAGTGTCAAATAACCAAGATTTTAAAAGGACACACATAAAAAATTAAGCAATTAACTTAAAATTCAAACCATGTCACGTTTCGTCTCACTGACATTTAATATTTGCTAGGTAAATATTCCTCGGTGTAAACATAGTAGGTATTACTTAGCCGCTAAAGTTTAGCCGATAATATTATGTTTGTGGAAATATTAAGAAACCTCTTAAGTTTATGGTTAGACACGTAATTTTAAAGACAAATTGTGAGACAGTGTTTTGTTCTTCAGTCATTAGAATGCAATTGTGTTTATTAGTGACATGAATACAGGAATTGTTTTTCATACTTTGTTGCTGGCATAATTTATATGTACTTCCATACAACATTGTTAAATAACTCAATATGCAAATATGTAATAATAAACTTCCAAAACTATACTCACTATACTCAGTCGCAAGCACAACATGTTTTATTTTAAGAGCTCACTAAAAAAGGGTGTTCCTATTGACATAAGTTGGTTAGCTCAATTTTATTGTTAATGTTTTTGAAGTGATAACGTCTTATAAATCGATGAAAGCCGGTTGCACGCACGAAAAAGCATGACTCATTGTTACGTTCCGCCTGAGCCGAGCGTGCAAGCGAGTGCGCGGTACAAGCGATAGAGAGGCACAATTGGCCTAAGCTTCGTTTATCGACATTAATTTGATTTTGGTTTATTTCTATAACTAATTGATTATCATGATTATATTAAAACTATCATGATTATATTTAAACAAATTATTTAAATTAAATTTGCAGAAACAGTAAATAATATTCGAAAATTAAAAATTAATGTTAAAAACATTAATTTTTAATTTTCAAATATTATTTAATCAGAGTTTTAAAAATGTTGTGTTTTCTTATGACGTTATCACGTAAAATTATCGTCCGTAAACCGACTTTACAGACAACCAGTATTTTATAAACTTAGTATTGTAAATAAGACGAGTAGTTCCTTATATTTTTACGTAGCGTAGGCACCTAAACTTAACAACATAACACATCAAATAAGGGACAAAATGCATAATAAACACATTTTTATAATCCTTAGTAACATCTCTGTATACCATGCAGCAGTAACCTTTATCAAGCACAACCGTAGCTAATATTCCTCTCTTACGTATTAAATACAGCAACCATTCTTCTCTTTTCGGATCGGGACATTTTCACAGACGCCGGCGGTGGTTCATTTTCATACACCCACACTTTACTCTGGGATTTAGTAGGAACGTCGAAATAATACAGCCAGGTTTCATCACATGTAACAATCGAGTTTACGTTTTTCATATTCATATCACGAGATCAAGTCACACGCTGCTGTCATCAAGTGCTTTACCCAGAGAGAACAAAGTTGCCGTACTTTCAAATGGTCGTGAAGAATCTGATGAACTGGTTTGCTCGATCTGTGAATATGTCACACGTCGGACTTCCTCCAACAATTTTCGTACCGTTAATAATGGTGAATTATTAACTGTACGAAACCGTAAACAGGTGAATATACCACCGTTCTTGGGTCCTTAGAGATGGACAAGTTTCCCTCAGTGCACTACTCATTTCCTCGAAACATTTTTGTTTAGTTAACCCACCTTTAATATTACAAAATAATTACACGTATTTCATATCGAGAGAAGCCTGCCATTTAGAAAATTAATTTAAAAATCGAACAAACGATTCCTTGTCTCCTTCAAATCACAATAATAAAATATAGTTTGTATACGACAAATGTAGCGCCTTACGTATATCCTATCATCCAAATTGGTTTTACCGAATATCATTTCTTTTAATTCCTTTAAATCCTAATACCTACATGTTGTTAGAAGGCACCTGTGTGGTTGTAGCTCTATTTTTATTGAATTGATACATAATTTATATTTTTTATGTATATACATACATGTTTGATACCAAGCGTGGTATCTTTGGACTGGGTGTGTGACACAAGTAGGGATTTAAATAAAACCACTGTGCACTGTACTATGGGTTCGTAGGACTCCACGGTTTAATTGGCAGTCGCCTTGAACTAAACTCCAGTCTTGCTCCGTCATACAAAATGTTTGTAGGCCTTATATGCTAACGCGTGTAACAGAACCATATCGCGATCTAAGTTTTGTAACAGCTCCATCTAGGAAACGAAAAGGTAACTAAGATTCAAACTTATGAGTTTGAGCGCACTATGTTGTTGTTGGTCTCGAACATACCGCCCACCAAGGACGTTACTGACGGAATGTCCTTCTTAAAATTGATCTGAACATTACGATAAAGTTGCTTTAAAAAAAAAGCAATGTACAAAAATATGTTGAACTGTATAAAACCAATTTGACCTAACATCTTAACGAATAAAACATCCGTTGTAAACAATAACAATACAAACTTAACGACTAAAACTTATTCTAACATATAGATAAACATGATTTCATTGATAGTAAACAGATATCAAATGAATTCATAGTTACACGTAAAATAATATAAAGCTAAAGAATTAACATGTGTAAATAAATGTAAATAAGTTTTTTGGTTAAATACAGTTTAAATATAATTTCTTATCCCTTTTTTACATCATTTGATTGGCCTATCATATAATATTGAACTAAATATAACAGTAAAACAAGTCCTATGCAACAACTGGCAAAATGCATATTTTAGAAGTTGGCCTTTTAAAAGTTGAGGACTGAGTGCGCACAGTGACTACACGGGTGATACCATCATTACCAGGGTGTTTCTCTAATACTCGACCCATCAACCAACGAGTCGGCGGCAAATCATCTTCTTTTATCAACACAATGTCACCAATTTTTGGTTCGGGAACTTGAGAAGACCACTTGTACCGATTCATTAAATTACAAAGATATTCTTGGGACCAACGTTTCCAAAATGATTGCAACATCTTTTGAACTAATTGCCAACGTGACAAATGACTTATGGTTGAAGTATCATATTGGTTATCTGGTACATTTACTAACGGCTCTCCGATTAGGAAATGTCCAGGTGTTAAGGGTAACGGTTCGCCGGGGTCTGTAACATCCATAACACTCATCGGCCTAGAATTTAGACAAGCTTCGACTTGGTGGAGGAGCGTGGAAATCTCCTCATACGTGAGCGTAGCATCACCGATGACCCTTCTCAAATGGAACTTCGTTGACTTCACACCTGCCTCCCATAGCCCGCCGAAGTTGGGACTATGAGGAGGTATGAAGTGCCATGCTGTTCCATTAGCTGCCAGATGTTCGGCTATTGATGGCTGAACTGTCGCTAATTGCACTAGCTCTCTACTGGCACCCACAAACGTGGTACCGTTATCACTATATAAATTGGCGCAGTGACCTCGCCTAGATACAAATCTTCTAAAGGCTGCCAAGAAGGCTTGAGAGCTCATGTCACTGACCACTTCAATATGCAAAGCGCGAGTGGCCATACATACAAAGAGACAAATGTAACCTTTATATGAACGGTGTCCACGACCCTTACTTGTCCTTATATTTATGGGACCGGCATAATCTACTCCGCTGTTCAAAAACGGTCTCGCAGGAGTACAACGAACAGTTGGAAGTGAACCCATAATTTGATTTTTGATACTGGCTCGATGCCTGAAACATATTACGCACTTGTGAACATGCTGTTTGACCAGACTTCGTACACCTATGATCCAGTAGCCTGTCCTTAAATAATTCATCATAATCTGAGGACCTCCGTGTAATGTTTTATAATGTGCATCAGCTATGATAAGACGAGTTAGGTAGCTTGAGTGAGGCAGTATAATAGGATGTTTCTGTTGTTCGGTTAACTGTGCTTTTTCGAGTCTACCTCTGACCCTTATAATGCCCTTGTTATCAAGATAGGGGCAGAGTGATTTTAATGAACTTGATTTCTTTTGTATATAGCTATTCTCTTGTAATTGTTTGTACTCTATTGTAAAAATTTCTATCTGTGTTAGTCGTATACAACATTCAAGTGCTGCGTCTAACTCTGTCTTTTGTAAATAGCTTTTATGAAATTGTTTGTTTTCTTTTAAGAATCTTCGACAGTATGCCAGAACCCTTACTAGTTTAGTTAGTGTAGAATAATTTTCAAAGAATGAATTATCTGGAATAACTGACACATGAACCTTTACGGACTGTTCTAAATCTACATTAAAATTATTTGGTTTACTGTATATAATGCTACTTTCGGCTAAGAATGATGGTCCTTGAAACCATAAACTATTATTAATAAACAAGCTTGGCAGCATTCCCCTAGAAGCACAATCTGCTGGGTTGTTCTTGGTCGAGACATGAAACCATTGCGAAGCTTTCATGGTGGTCAAGATTTCTGACGTTCGATTGGCCACAAATGTCTTCCATCTACTTGGGTGGCTATTAATCCAGGCCAATACAACAGTAGAGTCGGTCCATGCTCTGACTTTATCGTTAGAAATATTCAAGACTGCAGCCGTTTCAGCTAGAAGTTGTGACAAAAGTACCGCTCCACATAATTCTAGCCGCGGAATACTGATTTGCTTCACGGGTGCTACTCTGGTTTTTGCAACTAGTAAGGACACGTGTACTCTTCCTTGCCTATCAACGATACGCAAATAAATCACGGCTGAGTAAGCGGTCTTAGAAGCGTCACTAAACCCGTGCAGTTCCAGATCATCATTCAACTTTGTACCAAGCCATCGAGATATCCGGACACCAATAAGTAACGACAGTTCTTCACGGTAAGTACTCCATTCCTTTTTCAATTCGTCATTTAGCTCCTCGTCCCAACTTACACCTGCCAGCCATAATTTTTGGATGAACACCTTAGCTAAGACCACACTAGGTGCTAACCAACCTAGTGGGTCAAATAGTCGAGCTATATCTGAAATAATTGATCTCTTAGTTATAGGTGCTGTCATCGAAGGCGGGAGCTTCACCGAGTACTGAAAAGTGTCTGTGCTGCGGTTCCAGGTAAGACCTAATATTTTAATTGTACTATCTATTTTAATTTCTAACGCTTTTTCTTCTCTGTACTCTATTTCATTGTCTTTGCTGTATTCCTTTGTGTCCTTTTTGTCCTGATTAGTATTTTCTTTTGTTCTTGTTTGATCTTGTTGTCCTTTAGTATTAATATTTTCTATTGATCTTATCCTATCTACTATTTCCTGACTGTTGCTATTCCACTTTTGTAGTTGAAAACCCCCTTTGCTTAACAAGTCTGTCATTTGCTTGTATATTTCGATTCCTACTTCTACGCTATGACAACCTGTCATTAAATCGTCCATGTAGAAACTACTGAGGACTCTATCCTTAGCTAACGGGAAGTTCTCACCTTCATCATAAGCAACTTGATGCAGGGTCCTTACTGCCTGATATGGTGCAGATGCGGTACCAAAGGTAACGGTCATGAGCTCATAGTCAGTAATATCCTTGTCAGGACTGTTTCGCCAGAGTATGCGCTGAAATATTGCGTCTTCTTCGGCTATCCTGACTTGACGGTACATTTTGATTACGTCTGCTACAAGAGCTATAGAATGAACTCTCCATCTTAAAACAGTGTGTCTTAAATCAGACTGCAGCGTAGGTCCTATCATCAGCGTGTCATTAAGTGAGACTCCGTTGCTGTTCTTTTCGGATGCGTTAAAGACAACGCGAACCTTTGTGGTGCTTTTGTCATCCCGCACAACAGCATGATGAGGTAAGTAGACAGCTATTTCTTTATTTTTGTCCTGTTTCTTCACTGGTCTCATATGTCCTAAATTTAAATATTCTTCCATAACTTCAGTGTAACTATTTTTTAATTGTGTGTTATTACTTAGTCTTCTCTCTAATGCCTTGAATCTTTTTTCAGCTATAGTACGTGAATGTCCTGCTTTACAAGGAGGATCCGCGTCTCTAAACGGTAATCTGACTAAATACCTTCCATTGCTATCTCTCTTTGTTGTCGTACTATAAAGCTCTTCACATTTTTTTTCTTCAGGTGTAAGTATTTTCTTGAAACTAATGACCTCTTCAATTTCCCAAAACTTTCTCAAAAGTTCATCTTCCTTTACCTGAGCATGCATGACATTTATTCTATTTGAACTGTCCTTTGCTTCAGAATTCACTGTACCAGACAGGATCCAGCCCAAGGCAGTGTTCTGTGCTATAAAATTATTAGATGGACTTTTCAACATACCCGACCTAATGATGCAACAATAAACGTTAGCCCCTAAGAGAACGTCAATTTTATTAGGCGTGTTGTAACCTGGATCTGCTAACTGTAAATCTGTAACACCTACCCAATCCAAGTTCGTATGAATGATACGCTCAGGTAATTGTCCGGTGATCTTAGTTAGTATATAAGCATTTACACATATTTTAAAATCTGGCTGAATACGAGATTGGATGTTGACCTGTACCATGTTCCTAATCATGGTTGAACTTTGACCACCCAGACCTGACACGAAACCTCGAATTGGTATCTTTTTCAGTCTGAGGGCTTGGACTGTGGCTTCCGTAATGAAGCACGCTTGCGAACCTTGATCCAATAAGGCTCGGACCGTTTGATACTCACCTAACCCCGACTCGGCTTTTATTAGCGCTGTAGCTAATAAAACCTGTCTAGGTTTAGGGACCTTACCTGTAGACAAGCATGAAACTATCGGATTAGACTCAATTGTTGAGTTAGCGCTATTGATAGTTTGAATTGCTCTGGCTTGTCTTTTATTCTCTAGATCTTGGTTAAGATGCAAGAGAGAGTGATGTCGCTTCTGGCAAAGTCTACAAGTGGTTGATTTTTTACAATCACGTACGGTGTGATTGCCACCTAAACAGTTGAAACAGATGTTGTTTTGCGACACAAACTTACGTCTAATCTCGATAGGTTCTTTAGCGAATCCTTTGCAGAAACAAAGTTTGTGTTGCTCTGAGCAGAATTCACATCTTACCTTTGATGAACTAGTTGCTACCATTGCCTTTGAATTATAAGCATTTGAACTTATGTTATTGACCTGATGAACTATACCCTTTTTTGAAATTGGCTCTAGGCATTCTAGAGCGCGGAAACGATTTTCGATAAAAACTTTAAATTGGTTATAACTCGGCAAGTCATTATTGGAATCGTTGCAAACACTGAGCTCCCATTGTTTTCGTGTTTCACTGTCTAATTTAAAAGTAACTATATGTATGATAATAACATCCCATGTAGTCACATTGATGCCTAAATTTGTAAGAGCATTTAAACAATCGCTTGTGGTGTCGAGTAGCTCTTTCAATAATGTTGCTGATTCTACATGCATACGTTTTTGACCAAACAACTTTTTTAGAATGCAATTTGTTAAGTATTTCTTGTTGCTATAACGTTTTTCTAATAGAGTCCAACATTGCATATAATTAGCGTCGGTTATTGGCGTGTGTCGGATCAATTGCTCTGCTTCACCAGAGAGATGGCTCTTTAAATAATGAAGCTTTTGCACGTTGTCCAAAGATTCATTTTTGTGAACTAAAGATATAAAAAGATCATGGAACGTTGTCCACTCTCCATATTTACCCGAAAAAGTCGGTATGGCTATCTTAGGCAACTGTACGAAAGTATTAGTAGACTTAGAAGTACTAGGATTCTGATCGGTTTGTTGGACTGAACCTTTAGCAACAAGTATTTTGTTGAGTGTTGTTTTCAATAAACTTTTGTAAATTATGTATATATCCTCTGTTTTATCATAAATATCATTTGCATCAGAATTTTCTATGTCTTCTAGTTTAAAGTTTTCAAATAATTTAGCATTAGTATTTTTAAATGAAACCCAATCCTTTTCTAATAGTTCTTGTTTTGTTTCAATGTACTCTATGGTCAATCTATCCTTACCGCTTTTCTTAAAATTAATCAATCCTTTATTTATAACATTGTATAAACTTTTCAAAAGGTTAATTGATCCTTCCATTTTATATTGATGTTTTTGAATTTAATTTGAAAATTGATTTTGAACTCAACAAGGCATATGAACCAATCGTATTGATTAAGTTTAAGTTGATCTGAGTACAAATTACAAGTGTCCTAAAATCAAATCCAAAATTTTCTAAGTCTCAATTACCTGTTAAAATTCTACAAGTGTTTTAGAAACATACAAGTCGAGTAGAAATCGGGCATAGGTTCCCCGTTCCCCCGTTTTTCAAAAATTATTCTAAGTCCTAATTCTAACATGCACATAAGAGAAATTATACAAGTCTAAAAATTAACAGCAAATATTACAAGTCCCAAATTTCTTTTGATTCTTCAAAGTGATTTACTTCATAGAAATAATGTCTAAAATAGTTTAACTTGATTGTTTGAATTTAATTACTGCTCCGGAACTAAATAAATATATAAATTTAATGTACTCACAAATTCTCACTTGATACAAACACTATTTGTTGACATCCGAGTAGCGCCCTCTTGTGGACACCGGTTGACCTGCAAGCGGCTTCCGATGAAACGGTCTGCTAACCTGCTCGTGATGTCTTGCGCTGCGTCTGTGTTGCACTGGATATTGCACGTCCTCTGCGGCGGCAATGTTGAACTAACACGCAGCGGCTGATCTCGCCAACAACGACGACAGACGTAGCTGCCGCTGCTGCGGTGAGCGTGTACTCTAGTGCAGCGATCCACTGCGAGTTACACGAGGGGGCGACGCCAAATATGGCACCGTAAAAAGTCCTTATCCGGCGTGAAGGACCAATGTTTGATACCAAGCGTGGTATCTTTGGACTGGGTGTGTGACACAAGTAGGGATTTAAATAAAACCACTGTGCACTGTACTATGGGTTCGTAGGACTCCACGGTTTAATTGGCAGTCGCCTTGAACTAAACTCCAGTCTTGCTCCGTCATACAAAATGTTTGTAGGCCTTATATGCTAACGCGTGTAACAGAACCATATCGCGATCTAAGTTTTGTAACAGCTCCATCTAGGAAACGAAAAGGTAACTAAGATTCAAACTTATGAGTTTGAGCGCACTATGTTGTTGTTGGTCTCGAACAATACATATTATGTATATACATACCTACATAAAAGATAAAAAAAATATTTACACAAGGATGTCGCCTTGTGTCAATAAATTTTAAATTTTTCCTTCTCTTTCTTTCCTTATTTTCATAAACATAGGAGGTAGGTTCAGACATGGTCTAAGTATTTTGATGTTCCAATCGCCTGTGTTCTTAAGAGAAGAATCTACATATTACATATTATGTTTTTGCTCTACGCAATCGAAGTCCACTGCAAGGAAGTCTCGCGCGAATGACTAGTAAAAACTGATATTAGTGGTGAATTTTTAACTTGTTTCCCAAATTTATTGTATTATTTTTTTTTTTTATTAGTTTACGAAGTGACAAGGTTGTAATCTAGCAAGTACATACTAAAGTCGTTTCTAGATGCATTGATAAATCGCCAAGATTTTTAGAGCGTGTCGCGCATAGCAATGACCGGAGTTTCAGCTCCAACACAACTTATATTTCTTCAACTGTAACTCATTGATTTCGTTACTTTCCTATAGTTTTTAACTTTCAAGGCGTAGTTGTAGGCCTTGAAAGTTAAAAACTATTAACGCGCTTTTAGCTCGAATCATGCAACACATACAATAAAATATATAATGTAAATATAAGAAATTAATAAATTATGCTTTGCTAGTTTATATATAGAAATACAAACAGACACTTTCTTATCGATACAAAATTGATATGTACAAATTTGTTTTTACCATTTACGACCGAAACTTCGGGCAACCAAAAAAGGTAATTGTAATAATGTTATCGCGATTAACTTCCCATTTACAAGTCTAATATGTGTAGTCGCGAAAGTTTAAAAACAACATGTTACATGTTAGTCTGTGGCTAACGTGCAAGTGACACTTCTGGTGTTCCAATGGTTTTAAGCATCAGGAGCGCTGTGTCCTTGTTGTTATTTCAGTACTATAAAAAAGGTATTCTCACAAGTAGCGCAAAAGTTTTCTGTCACCTGTTTTTGGCTATTTTGAGCCATTCATAAATATCACAAACTTTTAGAATAAAGATATTTAAGTGGATTCTTGAATAGGTATTAAATAAACGAAAGCGATCCCCAATAATATTGTTTAAACAATGACTTATTGTGGCCGAAGGGATAGAAATCACTACAGGATATCAGTCGAAACCATATCCGTAAGCTACTCTTATGGTAGGAAAATGGCCTCCCTTATCTTGCATATTGATTATAAATTCTAACCACTGATGCCAAGTTAAGTTCTTCTGCCGCACGATGTTGCAATTTGTAATGTAATAAATTAAGTTTGCTGCCTATTAATTATCGTGATCACATTTTCATTTCTAACACTAAATCAAGTCAAAATACTGGCCTTCAACCTGAGAGCTATCACTAATCAATTTTCTAATAACTTTCATCATAGAAAAGAAATTCTATACGCTTGACGTTGGAGAAGCTAAACCAGACCGACTCTCAAGAGAAAACAAACACTTTCGCTGCCTGCCAACTGACCCAGTCCTATACAACAGCATCTGGGTTGCATGCATTAACTCCTAGACAATTTGTATTTTAAACAGTTAGTGGTAGCTAAGTGATCCTATTGGATCTTAGCTTATTAGCAAAAAATAGATTTGTGACGCCAAACAATTCGAGAAGGTTCTATGCGTGTCTTTTACGAGAGTATAAGCTGGTTCTATCGCTGTCGCCTGTGTGGTAGTTTTCACTAGTGATTTGTAGATTTCCTTGATATCAGTAATGATTTTGGGGTTTAAGGATAGGACATACTGGAAGTGTGTTCATGAAACTGAAACAAATTATTGAAATTTTAACAACGCAACGTCTGTCGGGTCAGGTAGTTGCCACTACATATTATAAAACTTAGTCCCCCGCCGCGTCCGCGTATCCCACGGGAACCGTACATTTTTCGGGAAAAAAGTAACGTATGACCTTCCTCAGGAAATAATCTATCTCCCTGGCCAATTTTTATTACGATCCATTCAGCCATTTAGTCGTGAGGTTACAAACAAACAAATAGAGTTACTTTTGCATTTATATTATTAGTATGGATGACGTAACAATTAGTAACCATTACCATATCTCAACACTACTAATTTCTTGCTAATTTCTCACACCATCTCTAACTTCTTTGCACGGAACATTTCTATTCAATAGTACATGAAGAAAAAAGAAATTTTCCTTGTGGCGTAAACATGCAAATCAGCATGTATTGTGAAAACACTACACGCTCATGTTTTTAACAGATGCCTGAGAGTTCAATGAGACAATTTGTATGTAGGTAATTTGTTACAGTACACATAGACTGGTACTGTCAGTAGCATTTAGCAATACTTTCATTAATATTTTAAATGAATCGTCTCCTCTTTCCTTACCATCAGAACAAATCACACTTTGTTGTAGGACGTTGTGTCTACAAGAAGCTTGGCAATCTTTTCTTTTCAATAACTATAAATTAAAAATTTAATTAACCCCCGACTCAAAATAATAAAAATAGTATGAACGGCCATCTTGGATTTGAAATTTATCATAGTGTATAGTATTCTCTCTACTAGTCAAGTCCTTTCATTTGATACCCATATTGAGGGAGTTGTGAAAAAATATATAATCCGCTATCTTGCGGCGGCGGCCATCTTTGACCGATTTTCATCAGACATAGCTAAGAACACTCCCGACTAATTCACGTTTCAAACAAAAAAAAAAACAAAATCGGTTCATCCGTTCGGGAGCTACGAAGCCACAGACAGACACTCACACACAGACATGTCAAACTTATAACACCCCGTCGTTTTTGCGTCGGGGGTTAAAAAGGAACGGAATGAGTTTCTTATTGTGAGCACACCTTTCATTGGCATTATACTAACATAGCTGAACACCGCAGACTTAATTGTCATTTGTTTATCTAAAAAACATTTATGATCGTTTTAAAACATTACGACAAACATTAAAATCAAATTTTAAATAATACATAGTATGACCGTCTAAACCTGTTGGGAACGAAATGGTGAAATATTTCAAATCAAAATGTCTACTACGGTAGTAAGTCATACGTGAGTATATTCAGTTCAACTCAATTAATTGACTTCATAGATCACAATCACAAGCAACCCAACAACAAAAAAATTGTAACCGGTCGCCCCGTTCCCACTGGTTGCATTGTTACATTGATGTAACAAGTTGGACAAATTTATTTCATGTTGTTACATTATTTGGAAAATAAGCGAATGATTTAATATGACATCATGTATGTATTTAGCGGATTCTTAAGCTAACTTACAACTTAGCTTTACTGACCCAAGTATATATTCGCTTACTCAACTATACATATAAGAATGTTGTGGGTTTAAAAAATAAAGATCTGCTATGTAAGCAGTGCGTGTCATAAGAATAACGTGAATATAGAGTTTTCATTATTTGAATTTACAGCTCGTACCCTTGAAGCTGTAAAATTAAGCTACTAAGTCAATGGCAATCAAAAGACACAGCCATTTAAGGCTTAGATTTCCTAGAAAATCTTCAAGAGTTTATTCCCGAGATGGACGTACCATTTACATACAACTATTTACCATCTGACATCTAGAGTTGGCTACTCTACCACCGCACACGCTCTTTGGTCAAATCATCAACATAATAGCGCGAGCTTCCCTGGCTTCTTGTTACACACTTATGTCCCTTTTTTACGAAATCCTCCCTACATCTCTCCTCCCGCAGGAAAGCGAGAGGAAATATGTTACATTTCAACAAAATATTAACTAAGTACAAGTCTAATTCACCATTTGTTTTATTAATACTTTTTAATAAATGCAATCGATAGGTCAAAATATATGGAGGCCAAATGTTACAAGACATAACCTCATTTACATAATGATTTACTTACCTCCATTTATTCTGTCTTTCATAACAAGTTACATTCAAATTTAGAACGCTCTTTTTACAATTTAACACTTGATAAATTCAGGTTTACACTACTTCAGTTTAAATTACGTCATAGGTAGTACACACGTAGGTAACTATTATTATTCTAATCTAAACCTTATGATAAAGAAAACAGACATTTTTGTTGTGAATTCACTTCAACTTCGACAATTCATTCTAAGTGAATTCACTATTGAATTTTGGATTGTGGATAATTTTGTATAGATAATAAAGATACTGTGTTCTATATTTAATATAATATTGGTATTAGTACCATTAAATTGCTACACTACTGGATTAGGTAAATCCTGTAATACTAGTTGTATTGTGCAATAAAAAAAAATATATTTACCGCTATCATAACAAGCAATAACATATGCATTTCAAAGTATAATTATGTAAGCTTTATAGGCAAAACTATTAATCAAAATTAAAGAAAAATAGAACAAATAACATAATACAGTTGTGTTAATTATTAATAAATTCATTAAGAAATAGTCATAAATAATTGAAATAATTGATTCGGCAGAATTTGATAAAAGCATGGAAATCAGTCTTTAAAAAAATGGCAACAGTTATGACCTATCCAATAAGAAAATATCAAACATTGATTCAAAAATTACGAACTACGAAAGAACCTACCATAAATATACATACAAAAGCAAAGCCAGATGAAGAAACTCCCACTTTTTCAAGTTGGTTTAAAAATTACAAAAGTACAAGACAACCGAAACAGTTACGTGTTAATACTCCTAATATTATAAATGGGAATATGAGTAGGTTACGCTCTCACGTCTTTATTACTCATCCGATCATTATGAAATTTAACATACACAATGTCCGAGGTACATAGGGCACCTTTCTTCCAGAGTAAAGGTACTGTTCCCGAGGGATGGATTGATTTACAAAATCAACAACAACGCATCAACAACGAACAACGACGCAGGCAATACTTAATGATTAATATTTATGTCATTCTTGACCTAAAAATGCGTGTGCTTGCATAAGGCTTTTATTTTTCATATTATATTGATTTTTCTCCATTAATATGCTGTCAAGTTGACCTTGTGGCATACTATCCTAAAAAGGCATACAAAGGTGAAGGTATCAGGTCATTGCTCTGTTTGCTTTCCATAGTGATCTTTGGTCTCAGTTATCACGATACGAGTTGAGACGACTCTCTGGTTTACACAATTAACATAATTGGAAAATACGAAATTCTAAAGGTATTAATTATCTGGTAAAGAGAGGTTCAACTCTGACCTAATGATACTTAACGAAAAATGTATGTGCTTATTGCGAGCACCTTCATACATTTTTTTTTAACCGATGAAAAAACAAGAGGTTTGCAAGTCAACCCGTTATTTTTTTTTAATTTATGACTGCATATCTTTTTACAGGATAGACCGATTTCGATCATCCTTTTTTATTCGATATAATTATATTCTATTTTATTTTTTATTCGATATACTGTAAAGTTAGTCCCGTTTGAATTTGAAAAAAAAAATCAACCGGGTAGGAAAATAGGAAATGAATGATTATTCATCCTCTGAGTTTTCATCAGTGAACCGATTTTGTTGAAACTTGGCACACGTATGTAGTTCTGATCACACTACAAG
The DNA here is from genome assembly GCA_963859945.1 of Euplagia quadripunctaria. Taxonomy (NCBI): domain Eukaryota; kingdom Metazoa; phylum Arthropoda; class Insecta; order Lepidoptera; family Erebidae; genus Euplagia; species Euplagia quadripunctaria. The sequence goes on along the minus strand of OY982562.1, from coordinate 15,729,848 downwards.
CTGACGGAGACCTGTGGTTGATCTGATGACGTAGACGGAAGCCAGTCGACGGGCACTCCTAAACGGTTTACAGCAGCTACCTCGTGTTTAGGCTTATCCATTTTTTCAAATCTTAATGAGAGCTTTATACCTAATAAAATATTGTTGTAAGAGTTTTAAGTGAGTAACTACTAACCATTATATTTAAGAGTCTGTAACTGAACTGAAAAGCCAAAAATAAAATTAAAAAGAAACTTGTTAGCCTAACTAAACTCTTACACTAATGTAAATACCTAAATAATATTTAGTAGCAGGAAAAATATATAAAATGCATTCTGAACAGTTTTTTTTAAGTTATAAATACACATGTCATATATATCTCCAGAGTGGTTACAAAAAACAACTAATGTATATAAGTTTCAACTCATTTGTTAATATTATTATTTTTGAAAGATTTTCAACTGTTTTTATTTATTTTATTATTATTTATTTTCGTATGTTACGTAATATTTACAATATTTATTCCCCCACTCAATCCAGTTATGGCATAAACAACAATAAAGAGATCTTGAACTGCGCAGCAGCAGGAATAGGCTTTCCTAATACCAAAATTAATTAATAGTTCAAGTAATACCTAAGTGCTTTGTCTTTTGAAAACAATCGATATCTGCACACATTTTCTGGATGAGAAACGATGGCCACTGTCCAGTTTATTGGCCACTTAACCTATCTAATCGTTGTTATGGTTTTAGTTGTGCACCTAGTAAATTTAAAGTTGTTACACATTTCATCATTAAGTTGTCTGCAAATGACTGCAAAATGTATGTGTTGTTATTGGCAATGTGAGAATTTTCATATTCATCAAGCATGTAATTTCCATATAAATAAAAATGCTGTTAAATACGTGAATAATTTCATAGCTATTGCTTTCTTCCATTTTCCTTTCCATAACGTACTTGTCGATCTTACAATTATTTACTGCTATTGCAAAAGTGAGGATATCTCTTCGACTATTCATTTTCTAAGAAAATATGTTTTAAAGTTATAAATTATTCCCATTAGCAGTAATTTAATATCCGTTTATGAAATGCCCCTTCGCTTTAGTAGGCAGTTTGACAAGTCCATGGATCTAATCTCTCACCAAGCAAAACAGGATGTCTATTACTATAAGTAAGTGCCGAGTATAGGTTGACAATGGACTAGTATCTTACCGCTGTGTTTCGTAACGAACACAATTTAAAGAAGTGCTACGGCTAAGCACAAATTAGAATCCCAAAAAAACATATTATATTGCGTAGCCTTTTAGATGGTTGGAGTTTTCGGATGGCACCAGAATAATTTAAAAAAATACATCCACGTCAATGCACCAAAATAATGACACTACAAACTTTCATGAAATATTTTGGATTTAACAAAAAATTTTACTTAACCTACACACACAAAGAGAAATAGCTGAATACAGAAGTTTAGACTTTAAAAATCGACCAATTATTAATTTTTCTAAATGATCTAACGAGGCTTGACTCTTTTTTGTCCTAAAAATGCTATTTGCGACATACTGCATAAGGGCCCTAATAGTAAGCGGCTACCACATATAGATGCTTGCAATATCAAATATTTCACTGAAAATCAAAATGAAATAAAGTATGTATTACGTTGCCTACCGATTGAACGAATACCTAGAAGTTATATACTTATAGATATTCGTTCATTATAGTAATATTATTAGAAATTAACTTTCTCCAGAAGCACGTACCTTTGTTACGTTTAGTCCAGTTACATTTTTTGTGTGATTCGAAATTGATTTGACACTCGCAATCAATCGTACCAAAGAGAAATTAAACTCAAAATTACTTTTATTTATATCAATAATTGAATACCACCCGCGAAGTAATATTCAATTTAAGCCTACAAATGAACACGCAAACCTTTTGTCAACAATATTCAATGAGACTCACTACATAAAGGCTTATTACGCAACACCATGCACTCTTAAACCAGTGATGTCCGTATCAATGATTTTATATGACAGCTATTTTAAAAATTGTACATAGTAATATGTAGATAGTCAGTTAACAAATAAAGAAACTAAATATTACTAACAAAATTGAGCATTCAGATGCATTACAAATTCCTTTGGCTCTATTATCAGACCCTGGAAATCACCTGGTCTATACTAGTAATATATGCGGGAATATTCACTTGTGAAGGTCACAATTATATCGGGCCCAAACGTGATGGGTTATGTTATATAATTAGAACTACCTACGCCACCTTGGGTATATTATATTATAGCATTGTCGCCAAAGTTACGTGCTGCGACTCAATCAAATGCCAGTTAAAACTTAAAAATGGATTCCCAATTTTTTTAAAGGAAATTTGTCAAATTTTTAAGGCAGATTCTTATTATGCATAGAAACATTGCAATTTCACAATCGTTCAACAAGGTCGCAAAAACTATCAAAATAAACACAACATTGAAGAAATGTCCAATGTGCTCTTCTATCCAATGACAATCCTTCACATTTTTCCATGTTTACCATAAGGCATAAAGTTCAGAATTCTCAATTTACTTTAAAGTGAAAAAGTTTCATGGGCGTATTTAATGTACTTATTTTTTTGCAATTACTAAAAAGAATGCATTTTGCTAACAATGCAAATAAAATTGCTCATTTAAATAATACTGCTATGTAAAACTAGTAACTGTTTACGAAAATCTGTACATTAGTATTTCAGAGTTTTTTTGCATTTGCGACTATTATTGTTAACGCCAACTCTACGCGTGTGCTAATAATGGGTACTGACACTACTTACAATATTATAATCGCTTCATTGTTTACCAAGCACGCATTTACTGTTTTTAAGGGACTCCTTTTTGATTCGATTTTTAAGCTGATTTACATCAGGCCCTCTCTACTTCTATTGACTTCGGCATTCAAATTAAGAATGCTCCTTACAACATTGCTTTTATCCAGGATCATGTCTTTCCCATGATATATCTACGTTCACTTGACATCTTCTACCATTTTCATTTCATTCCTATCATATCACCACAGGATCAAATGACTTTATCTTAAACAAATTTAATAAAAACTTTGTAAAAAGACGATTTCGAAAGATAGTATGTAGTCTGCCAATGTCATACAACACGCAATTCACAATTTCATACGACAATGCAAGAATAAGGTACCGTGGAGGTGGTCTCACGATCTCACTTATGAGTAATATTTGAATAAAATTCTTCTTACTTACTTCTACTTAGTTAAATATTGGTCTTGTTATGATTTACCTTTATAAGCTTAATACTATTACTACTACTAATATATACTACTACACGAAAGGTGAAAATCTAATCTTTTACTTACTTTTAGGGTTCCGTTCCTCAAAAGGAAAAAAAGAACCCATATAGGATCACTTTGTTGTCCGTCTGTCTGTCGGTCTGTCTGTCTGTCAAGACCTTTTTCTCAGGAACCCGTACACGCATCAAGTTGAAATTAATACCAAATACATAAATCTGCCGTCCCTTAAAGCTGTAAAAAAATCAAGCGTCTAAGTCAACGCAGTCATAAAATATGGTCATTTAAGCCATAGATTTGACCAAATTTGAACATTTCGCAGGTAAATCAAAACCTATTGGGTACTTCGCATTCACCTAGAGTCATGGTAAGAAGCATGGTATCCCAGTACAAATAAAGGAAAAAATCCGAAAGTCGTCAATTTGTTGTTTAATCTGTCTGTCTGTCCGTGTGTCTGTCAATACTCTTTACCTCAGAAACCCGTCAAGGCATCAAGTTGAAATTGACATCAAATTATTATGTTAGCGGCCCCTTGAAGATGTAAAAAAATCAAGCTTCTAAGTCGACGCAATATAAAGATTACGACCATTAAACCTTAGATTTTAACAAATTTGAACATTTCGCAGGTAAATCAAAACCTATGGGAGACCTAGAATCATGAAACTAAAAAAAAGGTAAAAAGCAAGGTCTGATAGCACAAGTAAAGGTAAAAATCTGAAAGTCTTTAACTTTTTGTTATATCACATAATTTTAATAAAATTAAATTTTAGTAATTACAAACTTATATTTTGCGGTTAGTTTGTTGACTTTGTCATACATTGCAACCGCAAAGTGAAGTGTTTCTTTTTAAAAAGACTGGCAAAAGTCTAAAAGAACTGATTCCCGAAATGGACGTACTATCTACATACAAGTTTGCTTGCTTACGGAAACAGACTGTCAGACTCGCACTTGTCCGGTTTTTTACTCGTTAACTTGATTGGCATAAATCAAGTCTATGTTATAATAAAGCCACTACATATAATGTGTATGTATACATATCTATGAAAGACTTTTTGAGTTTTGAATAATTTTTGCGAAAAGTATATGGAATAAAGCTAAATACTTTGTTGTTACCTTAACTCAAACAATCACAATTAATGATTGATGGTAGAAAAATCATGTTAATATTATTAACAGCAGTAGTAGAGATAATATTTTAAGAAATTAGTTTGGAGAAACCAACCATCCAATCAACTTTGAACAAAGTTTATAAGTACTTAGTACTTTGTTGGTCTTGTCGAAAGTAGCAAAGTATTCTTGCTAATCTCCGTTTCACAATCCTCATAAGATTCTCTTGTTGAGCTTAAATAGTTATTTATGCATCATGCAGCAACAGCTGTCTGGAAGATGCCGAATGAAATACAATGTTTAAACTGTGATTTATACATACCGTAGTAGTTTAGTCCCTGTAATTTGTACACTTGAAAACTCTGCACTTTAGACAAAAAAGTCACAACTATATCGACTGTCACTTTTGGCAGATTACTGTAGGGTGCTTTCATGAACACACCTTTCATTTTTATTTGAAAATCAATTAATATTATTGATAAAGTAATGTTTACCTTCACAACTTCAGCTTCAAATAAGTAGACATTCCCCGAGTGAGACGTCACTCGTGTCGCTTGACGCTAATTGGTGTATTAAAATACATTCCGTTTTATGTTTTTACGAAACCAATATCAACTAAAATAAAAGAGCAGTTGCAGAGACCCTTCACACAAAATTTTCATAAATATTATATTTGCATCTTCCCTTTTCCAACTGTGGTCCCAGAATTATAGCCCAAGTGCTCATAACGAATTTTGAGAAGGTACTTTAGGCCGTTAGATATTTTGAACAGTAAAACTTGAATGCCATTCAAGTATGGAATGGAAAGTATGGCTGACCAGATCGGCACTCAATCCTACTGCGCAAGGTGCATATCTTGCAAAATATTTCAGACAAAAAAGGTATTTTAGGTCGAATGGGACTCAAAGAAATAAAAAGTAGGCATATTAATTAACATAAAATTAAAAGAGCCAGACATTTTAAGTTGTGTAAAATAAGAGCCAGACTATACTGAACTTGTATTAAAAAAGTGCCAAAAAAAAGGTATTTTAGGTCGAATGAAACTTTAATAAACAGAAAGTAGATATATTATTTAACATAAAAATAAAAATGCCAGATATTTTATGTTGTCTAAAATTAGTGCCAGACGACCCCGAAACACATACTAAAGTACCCAAAAAAGGTATTTTAGGTCGAATGCGACTTAAAGAAATTAAAAGTAGGCGTATTAATTAACATAAAAATAAAAGAGCCACACATTTTAATTTGTCTAAAATAAGAGCCAGACTATCCTGAACTTGAATTAAAAAGTGCCAAAAAAGGTATTTTAGTTCGAATGAAACTTCAATAAACATAGAGTAGAGATATTATATATAGTAAAATTATATAGTAAAACTTGAATGGTATTCAAGTTTTACTGTTCAAAATATCTAACGGCCTAAAGTACATTCTCAAAATTCGTTATGAGCTCTTGCTTATTAGTATGCCATATCCCACTAATATTATAAATGTGAAAGTTTGGATGGATGGATGGATGGATGGATGGATAGATGGATGGATGGATGTTTGTTACTCTTTTACGCAAAAAACCACTAAACCGATTGTGATGAAACTTGATGTAGATAGCTGGAGAGCTGGATTAACGCATAGGCTATTTTTATTCCGATATTCCCACGGGATCGGGACTTACGGGGGTGCAACCGCGGGGCACTGCTAGTTTTACATAAATTACAAATATATTTTTCAAATGCTTATTTGAGAGAACGTAACTTTTACCTCAGCTGTCAGAACAATATTCATCTAATTTAATATTTGATCTGCCTGTAAGCCGAGATTATTAGAAATACAATCTCTGAAATAAAACTAGCTATAACTTAGGCAATACTATGGGTGCTTATGTAATGATAGGTAAGAGGCAATGAAGTAGGCACTGTGAGAATAATCTCATACTTTCTCTATACAACTGGAGCAACTTTTTAATCCCATTAGCTTTATCCTTCAATAAAAACATAATTACCAGCCATTTTGTAATACCAAGCTTGTTATAATTGTATTACACATACTTGTAAGATGGTCTATTCATGTATTTTTTTAGGTACACCTTATCATCTACTTTTTGACTTTTCTTTTTTTATTAGACTTTACATGGATAAATGTTCATGTTTAATTAGAATTAGTATTTAATTTTTAAAATCAACATGGGTTTAATAATTCGCTACCAAGTCAGCAACAACAACTCAACTGATTGTAAACGGTAATCGCCACCTTTGGACAACTTGGCAATACTTTACTAACTTTGAAACTTTCGCGTTCCATGAAATAATTATTTATTTATGCGGGAATTAACGCGTTCACGAAATAGGTATTACAAACCTACCTCTGAATCGCCTGACGTTTCGACCAGGTTGCCAGTCAGCCTGTGACTACGGCCACCTATTTCGTGATCGCGTTAATTCCCGTATAAATACATAATTATTGACAATACTAGATGTATTAGATATAAATCTTCATGATTTATAAATGCAAGAACTGGTGTCATAACATAATGTGTATGTATAATTCTTATAATTCATACGTTTATGTTTATTCGTTCTTCTAAACGCAGAGATACATATTATTGTTAAATACACTAAAAATGTATCTCTGCGTCACAACACAGACTTTATACACTTTGCGTGTGTCTAACAATAGGGAGATTTCTATTTTAACAGCTTTTCACTCCATACATTTAAGAACAATACCGTGCAGATTTTCTCATCCTACATTTTTCATCAGTAGATATTTATTTTAACATGGTTTCTATTCCTAAAAGTAGGTACTATTACAGTGCAGTACAGTATTACCTAATACCGCGTTACCGTACAGTCATCAACAAAAAAAACTGAAAATCCACTAACTAAATTAGCGGAACTAAGTTAGTTTATGAATTATTACAATGCGAAGGTAAATTTTAATTGAGTAGTACCTGTTATGCCTGACCACATTTTAACATTAATGACGGTTATTATGTTAGAAAATTCAAAAATAAATCTCACAAATCTGAACACGATGAAAATAAGAAATTAACGAAATCATCAAACAATTTCAATATATATACTTAACTACATTATATTAAAACGTATATTATTAATGCATTTAATTTTTTCTCTTCAGTTCACATCATCACTACATATTATAAAACAAAATCCCCCGCCGCGTCTGTCTGTATTTCTGTCTTTAATGCGGTTTTCATTAATAGACAGAGTGATGAGGAAGGTTTAGGTGTATAATTTGTTAAGATTGTGTGTAAATTTATTGAATATGTTGTTGTGTCTCTGTTACCCGTGCGAAGCCGGAGCGGGAATCATACTCTTTTAAAGTAATATTTACATACACATTTGTACACTTGGATAAAAGTTTTGATTGAAATATACAATATTAATATTCTTAAATTCTGTGCACCAACTTCATCTTATTTCTTCATCATTCTCAATTAAATTAGTAGTGAAAGTCTCTGTCAGTAAGTCCTCCATTGCACAGAGTTTAATAAATATATAATATGTAAGATATAAAAAAATAGGATTGTAGAATTTTGAAAAGATTACTCACAATATTATTACTTACTTTAGGTACAGGTATAAAACACCATGAGTAAAGTTTGAGTGAGGAGTTATTGGCTAAAGTAGACAGTATTATTATGTTCGTTGCAGCTGCAACTGCGGCTTAACTTTCTCTGCCTGTGACCTCATTTTTTAATGAGCGTAGTAAAAAGATCGACCCAAACCTGGCCTCATTTTGACAAATTCATTACACGTTACAACTCTCAGTTGATTGGTATAGGCAAGGATTTAATTTAACATTACCAATACAGTATTTACTGATTTCAAATATAGAAATAGTTAAAATCTCTATGGACGATATCAGCATAATATGATAGACTGTCAAAGTCAAATCAGTTTCTCGTTTTTTTACTTAGGTAAACTTTATGACTAAGTTTAATAAGGGCATTTACTAAATGACTAGATGTTTTAAAAATCTTGTTAATATAATTATTATTTAATTGTATTTTACATAGACTGATAGGTGGTGAATTATTCATCATATTATGTAGTTGATTGTTTAACAGCTGCCGAACTATTATTTTTGATTACTGACCCACGCTTAAGTGATGGGCCATAAACATTATGGATTTATAAATTATTCATCACAGCTGTAGATATACGTCTGTGTATTGGTAAAATAACTATTCATTTTACTAAAATAGTTTATGGCTGTATGACTAACTTTTTAATATACAACTAGGGTATCAAAATTAGGCTTTTAGAGTGTTTGAAGACTCATTAACTATTTTACCATTCATGTTTCGATAAGCGGTAGCTTTACCCGGTTATGTTGGTTAGTAGCATATGAAGTCACAAAAGTAAATTCGTCTCTTAGGGTATCTTTATCTCAAGAGCTCTTACAAACTTAGGTTGTATTAATAGAAATACAAATATAGACTGTTCTTTGGAACCCAGACTCCGACCAATTCTTAACAACCTGTATGTGACCTCCTCGGGCCCTCATCCCACCGGGGTTTTCGGATGGGCGGTGTGTCCGAATCGAACCGACTAAAACCACCCGGTGTTATACTGCGCCTAAAATACGAGGGGGCCGGGAACAGCTTTAATCTGTCCCATCCTTTTTTTATGCGTGTGGAAACCCCTCGGGCCGTCAACCCACCGGGGTTTTCGGGAGGGCGGTGTGTCTGAATCGAACCGACTAAAACCACACGGTGTTATACTGCGCCTAAAATAGGAGGGGGCCGGGAACAGTTTTTGATTAAGACTTCCGGTCTAAACCTGTGCCACACAGGGTCAACCTATGCCTCCTTTAGGGGAGATGTTGTTGCTCTTGACTAAATTGCTGCAAAGTCGCAAGTGGCTCACATTTTGGGTAGTAGTGGTACACATTTTGACCGTTCTGTTTTTCTCTTCTTATCTAACGCTAGACTAGAAAAACGGTGAGGGCTTCCCTGAATTATGTGAGAGAGATAGGCATGGTCTGACATAGTCATAATAAAGACTACAATAAATAAAAGAAGACATTTATAGGACTCTCTTTATCTATCTCATTAAAAATAAGTTTTGATACAGATGTAAGCAAAAAGTTAGTTTTTTTAATTAGACTGTTTTACTTACATACAGATAGTCTTAATTAGAATTCGCTGATTATAAAAAATATCTATGTATGTGTATTACTTATACATTGTTCTTTTAAGAAGCGTGAGAACATTTTAACGAAATGTGATTTTTTATGGGCATGTCTCGTAATCTGAACAATCTCATAAACTTATTATGCGCAAAGAACGAATCGTGTGGAGAAAGTAAGTTGTCGCTAGGCTGCTCCACCCCTGCTTTGAAAATAATTGGTTAGTCACCATACACTATATATAATCATTAAAAATCTTTATATTTTATGTTTTTATGTGTATTAGAAATGAATTATTTTATATAATTATCAATTCATACAGTATAGTATAGGAAAGCGCGACCCATCAAGTATGCAAATTTATCAGATAAAATTTCTTTCGGCATAAAATATAATCAAATGTTAAATTATAACATTCACTTATGAAAAGAATAGTTCACCGTCACACCCTTCACGACTTGACGGTTGGTAAGGGATGTCATATCCACTGAGGTGCAGACTAAAATCAGTAGCTACAGTAGAGCTTACGTATCGGCATGCATTGGATCATCTGTTCCTATTTATCTGAAATCAATATAATTTAACCTTGTATCACTATAATTTTCATTATTCATACGTTTACATAAGAAACCTCCAGTCACCATGACCCTAATAAAATTGATTCTATATGTCAATGAGGCACGATTTTATCATTCGTTTAAGAAACAAAAACGACCTTTTCAATGTCTATTGATTATTACAATTCATTGTCAGTGCAGTTCTAAATTTGGTATTTACATCCAATTATAAATCGACCATTATACCATCATTCTTGTTTATCTCTCCTGTAATGGATAAAGAAGTTGAAATTCAAGTGATTTTTATTTTGGGGGTATATTTGAACGACTCCGAAGTCATAATTATAGATGAAACGGATACCCAGCCACTAGCCGGTATCCGACTTAAATTTAACATTCGGCCGCATACCGGATATTAAATTTAACCGCATAACAAATATAATTCTGACAAACTTGGTAAAATACGGGTATTGTGTATTAGTACACATTTTAAAACAAAGTCCCCCACCGCGCTGTTCGCGATAAACTGAAAAACTACTAAACGGATTTTCATGCGGATTTCACTAATAGACAGAGTGATTCTGGAGGTAGGTTTAGGTGTATAAGTTGTTAAAATGTTGTGTAAATTGATTGAAATATGTTGGTGATTGTTGAAGATGTGTCTGCTACCCGTGCGAAGCCGGGGCGTTTTGCTTAGTCATTAGATATAATGACGAAGATGAAGATTTTCGAAAGCAGACTGGATTGAAAGGAGACGTAGTAATGAAAACTGAAAAGGTTATACTGAGGTGGTTTGGGCACGTTAAAATAAATAAGTTCAGAACGAATGGCCAAACAAGTATTTAAGGAAACGTTAGTGGGAAGGCCGGTAGGGGTGACCAATGCAGAACATAATATGATGAAATTGGTGATGTTCTGAAGAAAGGGTGGACTTGTCTGAAAGGTTTAATGATAGTAGGATAAGCTTGTGATTAATGAGGTATTTTAGGATCTAGGAGTAAGCTACAGCTGCCAACATATTTTTAACGGACTTATTGACTAGGAAAACAACAACACAAATCATGTGCCATCTAATCATGAGCCTATTACAATCGTCAATTACAGACTGTAGTACCGGGGCTTGAATGCACATTAACGTCTGCCATGACAATTGCTCAAATGAATGAGGTAACTAATCAATTATGCCGTGAGTCGGTTATTTTTTAATGACCTAACCGTCAACCGACTACAAAAGAAGAAGGAAGAACTAATTGTCGGCTTTTTTATGTATATTCTGTAATCAATTCTTTACCATGGTACATCATTGTCTGTTTCTCATTTAGTTAAATAGTGAAAGAGAAATTCGAAAAAAAACGGTAAAGGTAGAAAAATGCTATTGAAAATTTCCAATACCTTGATTTACGTGCATTAAAGTCTGTTGTACTTTTATAAATAATGATTTCTAGTCAAATCGTCTTATTAGGCGTTATGTATATAACGTTTCCTCTGAGAAAAGTGGGGTATGTACTTACTTTGTATTGATTTTATCGTAACAGTGTAACCAAACCTGTTCACTGTCACTTTACGAGTTATAACTAGAGTTTAAAAAAATTGGATTTCATGAGTTTTTTTGACAATATTGACATTATGTCAATAATATCCGACTAGAAAATGATATTTTCATTATTTATGTCTTAGTTTTACACTCAACGTTCACACTACCAATTGATACTTTACGATACCTACATAGCAAAATCCCAGTTACATACACTGATACACTACAAATGTGAAAGTTTGTAAGTAGTCCTCCCTCGCCCTGAAAACGTTGGGTAAATTGAAATGAAATTTTAGCTTAGTTGTCGTTTCGCACAAATCGTGCGAATCAACTCTTTTTTTAATAATATTTCCTTAGGTATCGAATAATACATTAAAATTTTTTTAAATGATCATGTCATGTGCACAGTCGTGCACTTATCAAGAGTGTACGACAATATTTGATCTTTTTCTCAATTTTTTTAGTTATGTTAATTAAAACATGAAAGTGTTTAAAGAAGTGTTTGTTTGTTTTTGATAGAAGCTAGTCTATACTTTTATTAGACGAAGTTAAAGTGGTATTAGAGTCAAATAAAAAAGCCCTTAAATAATCTATAGCTTCAGCTTCGTGACATAAGATCGAAGAAGAAAAGTCGAATTCGACGTCGTAAAAATTATGTGATATTGTATTAAAACTTGGGTAATATTTTGTTGTTGAAACTTTTTTACTGTACTTTATTTAAAAAAATCGGGGGTAGTAACGAAAATGTAAACTGTAACTTTCGGGATGAAACGAGAACATCGGGGGAATCGACACTAACCCGTAATGCGATAATGCAAGATATCGATTTAATAAAGAAGTGAAGAGAAGTGGCATTTGAGCTTGTTCAAGGATGCTGAACAACGCCTACATATATACGTACATGCTCTGGTTTTGAGCTTTCGTGTTATATACAAAAGTGACAGTGACCGCATTAACAAGTGCAAAAGGAGAAAGTCTCCGGTGCATGCCAGTTGCACCACCTCGGTCGCACTCGTTGCAGACCGTCGCCGTCAGCTGTACAAATAAAGGGTACTGTTTAAAATCCTGATACACCATTGTTAAATTTATTTTATGTTAGACTTAAAAACACGCATATAAAATTAAGGACGTGTGTTTTCTTTGAATTTTGATTGTATAATAATATATATTGTTCAAGATTTATGGTGTATACTTGCAAAAACACATATTAATGTATACAAAAGTAATTTGTACCTGTTGTCACAATAATAATGAAAATACTTTTAATATTAAATAATTTTGTTTTTGTGAGTAAGAAAATGAATATATAAATCGCTAACAGCGCCCCGCGGTTTTACCCGCGTAATTCCCGATCCCTTGATAATATCGGGATAAAAGGTAGCCTATGCGTTAATCGAGTATGAGCATGGAGACCTGCTCCAGCTATCTACATACCAAGTTTCATCGCAATCGGTTCAGTGGTTTTGCGTGAAAGAGTAACAAACATCCATCCATCCATCTATCCATCCATCCATCCACCCAAACTTTCACATTTATAATTAGTTGGATATCATATAAATAAAGAAATGTTAGACTTTAGACCCAACCATTATTTATAAATCATATATAATTATCTCAAGTGAAGATTGAACCCATTTGAACACTGTGACCAGTTAGCCAGGTGAACATTTTGCCAAGAAATTAATAAGAAAGCGACAAAGTAAATACAATCGCTTACTATAATACTTGCAGGTTAAGTTGACATTAGTATATTTTAGTTCTTTAGTGTGTAATTATTTTCGTATCTCTCTATTTGTAAAATATTAAAATGAAGAAATACTTTTCCAAGACCTGATAAAACCTTAAAAATGTTAATTAATATTAAAAACCGATACGTTATAAGTGTTTATTTATAGAAACTTACAAATGTACACATAACAACAGAATATACATTTTTTTATTTTATTTTGTAATTTAAAAAAAATCGTATTCCAGATTTTAAACAAGGCTCCAAATAATTCCTTTCTTTACGATAAATATTTGCCACCAATCTCTTTTCGCACCTATGTAAGTCAGAGCTATTACGTTGTTTACATTTTACTAACGTTTAATTAGTTATTTATCTTGTGTATTTATTCTATAAATGTTGCATTTCATTCGGAATAAGTAATCTTATAAAAATCTTAACAACACTTCTCCGCTATTTGTAATAAAATTAAATATCGCTCGAGGTTAACCTTTTTTCAATAGCGTTCGTCATAAAACCACTGAGTTATCACTAGCGCATATAACTATTTTTGGAAGTAATTCATCCGAATGATTAAATCAAAGCAAATATTACAGATCCTTTTTGTTGTTTACAATTTATATATACATTGAATATCTTAATTTCTTTATTTAGTAAGTATATGGATGTTATTGGGTCTATATTTCTAATAATTTGGATGTTACCTAAAATATTGTGTAGCTCATGTTTAATGTGGCGGTTACCATTATAGTGAGATTTTTATTCGATTTACAAATTTGTCTAGTATGGTATGTTGTATGCTTGTTTGCCAACTTAAGTGTATAAAAAGCTACCGAATGTAAAACAGGCCTACTTGATGAAAAGCTTACACTCGCAACAACAGATTTGTTAGTAATGAAAATGAGAAGAAATTCTCATACTATACCACTTATAGGTTAATTTAAACAGACTCTTTTAAACTCCATTAAATTGTAGCATCGAAGTGCATCATATTGGTAATGAAAGCATAACACATTCGTTCTAGAACATTACTTGTTACGTGTGTGTTACCGTTTGAAGTTGATACCGCGAAATGATTCCAGCGAAGACGTTGATGTCTTCTGTTAGCGCAACCGCGTTGCACTCGCTGTATCTAACACAAATACTTTTTTAAATTTAACAACATAATATATTTTATGTCTTATAAATTGAAAGTGACAGTAACTAAACACATTAAAAATATTTTAAGTCAAGGCCGTACGAATTCGCTAACGCCTAAGAAGTTGACGACAGGATTATTATGAAACTTAAAAGCTACTTTTAGAGAGACTTTAGTTTGCGCAAACATTTGCACACATGAGTCCATTTACACCAGTCAATATCATTAAGAAACTAAAATATATTAAAAATATTTTTATTTATCATCATTATTTGCATCTGTATATAATCACTACATATTATAAAACAAAGTCCCCCGCCGCGTCTGTCTGTTTGTCTGTCTGTTCGCGATAAACTGAAAATCTACTGAACGGATTTTCATGCGGTTTTCACTAATAGACAGAGTGATTCATGATTCATTTTGTAGTAATGAATAAAAATATTACGTTCATATAAGTGTTCTATTCTACACATTTTTTTTTAAATAAAACAATATTTATTTTTGATTCAGCCATGAAAAATCCATTGCTAACATGAATCATGAGTGAAATTTACACAGAGATCGGTCATAAATGGCTTTTATACGCTTTTTATAATCATAGTAAATTCCGTATTTTGACTTTGTGTTGTGACATGAACTAGATTACTAGTTGCAAAGCAAAGCATTTTATCACACTACTAATTTGGCAATCAAGCACACGGTCAACCTGAATGTAAATGGTCAAAATGGCCTAAAATAGTTCGCAAAAATAATGGCTATTTGCGTTATGCCAAGCATTACCTTAAGTTGTTTTCTTTCTGTAAAATAAAAAGAAGATGAAGTGTCAGCCCTCGCTCCTTTCGCAATTATGCGAAGACATGCAACATTAACTCTATCGTGATTGCGACCATTCGATGGTCACGGCAGTACGTGGGAGAGCTATGCTTCGGCACGTATGGGCCGGCTCGACTCCGCTCGATACCACGGCCTCACAGAAAACCGGCAGTGAAATAATGCTTGCATTGATTTTCGCCGCGTGAGTGAGGTTACCGAAGGCCCTAACCCTTCCCTCTCCCGTATTCCCGTCTTTCCCCTCTCCCCCCTCTCCTCCCCCTCTCCCATCTTCCCACTCTTGCCCCTCTTCACCCCTTCCCCTATTCCCACCTTAAAGGGCAGCAACACAGTTGTGACTCTTGAGTTACAGGTGCCCATGGGCGGCGGTAGTCATTTACCATCAGGTGATCCGTCTGCTCGTTTGCCCCCTATACCATAAAAAAAACGACAGTCACAATATCTGGAACGCGTAAAACAACAAATCACATTATGTCCTGCCTCTCCCAAAAAATCTTGGGATTTCCAGTGTATAGGACTATTAGTTTACATTCAGCGTAAAGTGTAATTTAAATGAATTAATTTGCAATTCAGCACACGTCATTTCCTCGATGCCTGTTAGCAAAGTGCGTGATGTCAACGACTCGTCTCTGACGCATTTATCTGTCACTATATCCTTATATTGAACAACATGTTTATAGTCATGAGGCCTGCACAGGAATAAAAAAAAATATTCACCATATAATCTGCGCTACGAATAGTTATGACAAATTCTAGATATGAAAATCTGAATTGAGCATCTTCTTCGCATTATGAACTCGTTAAAGAACTTAAAAAATATATTCTAATTCGGATAAGCCGTCTGTTTTATTCAATATTTGTTGTTGTGTATTTGTGCTTATTTAAATAAAAATAACAAAAAGAAAAAAAAACATTGGAACTATTAAAATAAAACTATTTTATACGTAAAAGAAACTCATAGAGGGACGATGATTTTCTTTCGGATCCGGCTTTACTGGTTTAAAACCATTTACATACGCACACGTTGATGTTACCCCGTAACCCCGATTGGCTAGCGAGAACCAATGAAGGGGAATAGGTTAATGTGATACTATAAACTGTAGAATTTAAACATCAATAATGTGTGTATATTATTTCCCCAAATGATGCCTGCACTCAGTAACACCTAAAGAGAAACTTTGCTGGCTACATAAGATGAATAAAACAATTGCACTTTTTTCGGCAATAAAAGTAATTCATGTTTTAAGCAGGATATTTTACAAGCTTGTTCATACTGCTTTTTAACTTTTTACGTTAGTATTGAATCATTTCAATAGACTAGAAATATTTACTTACATTACATAGGTATTTAACTTCCGAGAGAATCAAATAATAGGATACGAAAGGCACCTACACTAGACCTGATCATGATCATAGAGCTAAACTCTCCAACTACATGTCACATCACATTGTATCATACCAAGATGAAAAGAAAATTGCAGCAACGTAAATAAAACTAAATTCAGAATTGTAATGTTTAAATATTAGTGTAAGGTTTTTTTTTTTCTTTTTATAGATATATTGTGTATGGCAACAAAATTCTAGCGTTAAAAGTAACACCCAATGTTCATTATTTTTTAACCAATTAGGCATTTTTATAGTAATTGGTAAAAGGACCTTGAGTTAAGGCAACAGTTTTCAAGTATAAATCAGAAGCAAAAGTCGTCCCCAAAAAACATCAAATATTTGTCATTGAAACTTTCTTAGTTTCAGTTACATTTAACAAGTAAGAAAGTTTTACATCCTTAGTAGCTTTTTTAATGAAAAATATTTTTTTCTACACTACAGTACAGTAAAACAATATACATACACTTGACACGACCTTTTCTACATTCCTTCTAATTAATTAATTAATTTTAGAATTTAATAGACTTATTAGACTGTAATAAAGTTATTACAGTTTAATGCTTTTTGCGTATTGTAAGACATACAACTGCGCGTGATCACTATTAATCATTTATTTTATACAACAATCGTGAGTTCCTTCTATCAAGCATTTAGTAGTTAGTTCCTGTATTAGTAATTAATTAATAGTGTAATTATTTTTTATTTCTCATATAATTAGTGTGTTTTAAAATTTAACCCTTTATTAAACAATATTAAAAACTTAGGAAAAATAAAACACTTCTTTAAGAAATTACGACTTCTTATCTTCATGAATTTTATGGAAAACTAACTTACTAGAGTAGAGTACATACTGGTATACTTAACACACGCTATTGAACTCTAGAATCTATTATATATGATAGGTATTATAAAGCTTAAGCATTTGTTTTTACCAGACCCTAAGGTAGACTGGCAGAGAATGCCTTTGTCAAGTCCGCCTCTGTACACATTGTGCATAAAGTTTTAAATAAATAAAAAAAATAAGCAGTCATGGGACTGCCGACAGAAGTGAAAACTAACGAAACGAGGAACTTAAAACGTCATATTAGCAGGTTGGTGACATTAATTAATAAGGAGCTGACAGGACTCAATATTTAGATTAGCGCCCTCTAGTGGATCTATATATGTATAATTAGCGTGACGGTCACAAGTTCTGTGCTTTTTCCCCACAGCAAAAGTGCACAAACGTGCCTAAAGAAGTTTTCACTTCCAAAATTGTTTCAGAGTTAAATATACCATTTATTGAACAAAGTTGATAGAGTATAGCATAGCTGTACTATATATTAAAGCTATGCTATACTCTATCAATTAAATAAAAAATAGCATAAAACTTAGCCCTATAGTCAGCTAAGTTTTATGCTATCTCATTAGATATAGTCTTATTTAAGTGGTATTTAATCGCATATTTCTTAGCAACCTATTACAGACATACCCACTTATTCACACTTATGTATTGTAATGTTTATGTTCCTTAATTAGACCATCCGGCTCCGAGGAAACTGCGCGATGTTACGTCGCTTGAATTTGAAATAATAAAATCGTTCGGAAATAAATGTACATATAGTATTAAAGTACTTTAGACTGCTACAACAATTGGCAACAACCTAGCACAGTACTTTTTTTCTACTGACAACAGTGGAAATAGCTGCATGTGGGAGCGAGTAGGCTTGACAAAACAGGCTTGTCATCCACCACTTGTCATCTAGCTAATGATCTAGCTTCGACGTAAAATTGGAGAGCCATGCTTCGGCACGTGTGGGCTGGCTCGACCGGAGTGATACCACGGCCACACAGAAAACCGGCAGTGAAGCAATGTTTACATTGCTTTTCACCGAGTGAGTGAGGTTACCGGAGGCCCTAACCGATCCCTACCCCTCTTCCCAAATAAAATAAAAATGTACGATTTAATATCTTTAACTGTACACATTCCACCTACTTTTATGAAAAACGGAGGCAAAAATACCTCAAAAAATGAAACGGTCATAATTTATAAACGAATAGCTTTTTTTCCAAAAATTCTTATTGTAACTGCATGCTAAAGTCATGCGCTTTCAGTGATTTAAATAAATGTTCCTTTTTCAAATACACCCTGTAGACGACTGCTATTTACACTAATCTAACATTAATGTAGGTGCTTATGTACCTAATGGTTCTTACAAGAACTTAATACATGATACATATAATAATGTATTAAGAATATGATAGATTTACCAAATTTATTAAGTGTCAATGTCATGAATAATACTTTACATAATGACTCAATAACGTTTCTGGACAGCGGCTTTTAAACTCGACACACTCTGTACTTAGTATACTTTACGCAACCGTAAACGCGTTATGTCACAGAATAAATAATAGTAGGTATGTCAAGGTTAACTTAACAAGACAAATATATTACCAAAACAGATCTAAACCAAACCGTTAACATAGATTACCAAACATATTCTCGAACATATCTCGAACACAAAAAATAATGTCTTCATATATTTTTACACATTTTGATTCTTCCGTCCTTGTAATAAAATTTCCATAAACTGTAAATAAAGTAAGTTTTGAAATAATTTGTATAAATTATTTAGTGCATTAACGTATCAAATTTCCAGGTCAAAGTCCACTAATGGGATACATTACTACACTAACTCAATGGTATGTTTTATGAAACATATTGTGGGTTCTAATTAGGTGTGATTTATGCAAATAAATATTACCATGGACGTAACCTGGATTTTCCAAATGAATTACGGAAAACCTTTAATTACGGTCCCCGTCAATCCCGGGGACCGTAATTTAAAGCCAATATGTACTATTGAAACTAGGTACTGCAACAGGTTTTATCCTAATATCTCTGGACTTTCGCACAGAAAGGCCAAACTTTTTTGTATGACTTTATTAAGTAATTGCAATGTGAGCCCTTAAGTTTAGCCATTGATGTCCTACAGTACCATAAACTATAAACACAAATACTACTGTCATCTACTGTCATCCGTTTGAGTCTCGGGTAAGATGTTATTGCCAAAACCTACCTTACTGGTACTTTCAATAGGTATGTTCTTCCTTATCAATACTGACCATCCTGTTGGGCTAAGGGCTCTCTCTAATTTATATTTTCTCTTTTTTTTCAATCCTTCTAGGTTTTACACAGGACGGTGGTGAAATCGAATTAGTTATCAGTCAGGTGAGCTTGTTCATTGATTTCTCCTTCGATACCACAGTTATATGTGAATTATTTTAGGAACTAATGAACAAATAGACATGGCTATAATAAATTTTAATTTATTTATGGTACTACAGGAACAAAATAACACAATAGAAAACAGACATAATGTATATGAAAAGGGATAGGTTATGTGCGCAAAGTAATGACATGCAAAGCAAAACCGTTACCAAGACACCTGCACGCTAATTGCGACTTAATTCCCTATTTTAGTTCAGTCTCTCTGACCTCAAAACAAAGAACTGTAAAACCCGCACGTAATCACAGTCATAAAAGTATCCTTGTACAGGCTTGCTTGCTAAACTTTAGCATTTGTACCCTGTACAGTTAAACCTAAAGCATAATCTTGTTTTACAGAAAATTTATATGTAAATGAATGAAAATTAGTTTGTTATACCCGTTTCAAATATTTGTAACAGAAGCCATGCAATTCAATATGCAAACCAAATATAACATGCAACGATGATTCGCGCCCCAAATAACCAACAACTGGCGTAACCAAATAAGCAATACGACAGATTGACCCACTACTACTCACGTGTCAGGTTCTGTACAAATACTTTGTACTGCAAACCTACGATGCAATACACACAGTTACAAGACAATCTATCTCAGAATACAAAACAATATATATGCTCCAAGCGATCTAACAACTCTGTAACATCTTTGCCAATAGTTTTGTACAATCAGCTGATTTTAGATCCATCGATTATGACACATTTGTGCTCGTAAAGATTACGTTTACGACATAAAGATTTCCTATAAGAAAGTTTGGACATACTCAATAAGCGATCGTGAAATATTAAGAAATAGACATATAAACGAAGGTAGTTCCTATTTCAATGAACTTTTTTTTGTTTTCACTACATCTCCATTATTATGATATTAAAGCTCAGGGATGTGATTGTGGCATTCACCACAACAATTTACATTGACCAGGATAGTACTTTATGTAGGTTAACAAGATACAAACTGCAGAAGAAGGTCAGCTGTCGATATTTATGTAGCTACCATGTAATATAAGCATGACAATTGCAAAAATATTATACAATCAAAACATTGCATTACGAGAGTCTCACGTATACCTTCGTTTGTGACATTTTTACGTACAGTATTGTAATCGTTTATGTGCGAGTGTCTTATACGTTTTAAATGAGGGAACGTGCCATAGCGGTTATGGAGATTGTATGCAATAATTAACATTATGACGCTTGATACTGAAACTTGTGACAACTTGCAGAATGGCGTCAGTTATCTGAATTAAATAACATTAAAATTAAAATATGCATATCACTATAAGATTTTAAACCAATCTTAATAATGGGGATGACGATGAATCACAATTCTTAAAAACAATGACTGTCGAGCATAGAACCACACATAAACCTATTTTTACGGAATAAGGATAGAATTAAAATTCAGAACTTACATGTCTGGTATCGAGCAACACGATGCCAAGAAAAAAAAACTAAAATGTCAATAGTTTTATGTCAATTCTTCTATTGTGTATTTCAGTTTGGGTCCTTTAAATAGTTACTACCGTTACAATGTAATACGATAATATCATATGACGTGTGTTATTAGAAGACCTATCATCGTCCCATCAACTTACATAAAGTTGCCATAAGTCGAGCGAGCTAACATTAGCGTTATATCAGAATCAACAGGTTAAGGTACAATGCGATCGCGCTGTATTGCATCAACTGGCGTCACTTCCGCGCTTGTCGCGCCGTTCGGCTGGCACTCAGAGCAAGGCTTATTTTATTTGTAGGTGGTGATGGTTCGGTTCTTTCATCGAATCATTTGATGAGATGCTTGTAATCTTCCGGTTGTATTTATCTTGCAATACAATCTGTAACAATTTCTGTTCTAATGATGAGTGAAAGTGAACTACTTAGAAGTAGTTGTTGTAGTTAGAACTACAACAACTATTTATTTAGATTTTAATTAAAAGTATATATTCGTCAAGGCAGTCTTTATCTTGTAGATGTTACAATAATATTTAATTACTGTACGCTTTTAGTGTTACAATTAATTTTACGGTAAAGTTTTACGGTGCAAAAGGTGGTGCGGTGGTAGATATGTATGAATTTCGATCATATTATCTAGGTCACCAAAAACCTTTTCAATCCCATCTTTCGAATGTTATGGGTTCCATCTCTAAATAGGACATCCATGTGTGACATGAATTTTCCTTCAGTTTAAACAGCTTTCCTTTACACATAATTGTCAACTTATAGAAACAGATAAAAAAAATGTACTTCATGAGTGCTCACGTCCCGCGTCGCATTTTTTGTTAAAATCTACAATAAAAAGTAAATGTAAAAGCGTACCCGTATTTTGAAGGTGAGCGGGGCTCAGGAATGAGTTCAAGTTTTTTTTTTATTTGATTGTGTACAGTGACAGTACAAGTAAAGGAAAAAATCCGAAAGTCGTTAATTTGTTGTTATATCACATAAAAAAATTGTTTTTGTGATTACAAACTTATATTTTGCGGTTGGATTGTAGACTTTATCGTATATCGCAAGCGCAAAGTTATAGTTTGTCTTTCGAAAAAGACGGTCTTCGAGAATTGATTGACGAAATGGACGTAGTATATACATACAAGTTTGTTATCTTTCGGAACCCTTGGTGCGCGAGTTTTTTTTAAACTGTTAGTTTACAAGTTATGACCGTTTGTGTCCAGTTATTTCTGCCTTCGTTTTTCATAAAAGTAGGTGGAATGTGTAAAGTTAAAGATTTTAAATGGTATCTAGAATTTTTTTATTTTGGATTTTTTCATTCCGTTACTAAGAAAATCCATAAAAAGTAACTTCGAAACTTTTTTAAGTTAGTTTTAATGGATTTTCTTAAAAACTGAGTGAATAGTTTCTAAATAGAAAAAACACGTACGGTTTAAAATCTTTAACTTTACACGTTTGATCGAAACGAGGCGAAATTGCCTGGAAATTCAAACGGTCAACACTTGTTCCAGAGATTTAAGTAAGAGTTCTATTTTCAAATACAGCCTGTATAGTTAACAAATAATTTTACTTTATATTATGTCCAAACATCTAGGTTTTTTTCTTTTCTGTAAATATTAATAGTATTATATAGTGAATATTTGTTAAAATTAATGTTATTATAATTTTATGAATATGCTATGCCCTTCAGGGTCCAAAATTTAAACTGTTGTATTTTTAAGTTTTTTACACCTGTGTAAACATTTTGGAATGCGTAATAAAGAGCTTAATGGAGGGATTAATTTCCAATAAAAGTTACACTATGTGTGTAGACTTTTCGTAGCACAACAGATCAACATATAGTACTGGTCACAGTGGTCACTTGTAGCCTGATGTAGCCGTTTTCACATATTGTTTTACATATATAACACATATTCATTATAAATGTTAGCCTTCCACACTACTTCTCCAAAAATTTGTAACTTCTAAGTGTCCAAAATTTCACATTCCTCCGTACGCGAATTTTGCTTAATAATGGTTACAAAAAATTCTCTACACATATTAATATATAGATAAAGTTATACCCACCATTAAGATTCTTGCTATTTACTACCTATCTTTCACGTTTCGAGTCCATAATATCTGGTTCAAATATATTTTTTTTACTAAACATCAAATTACACTTGCTTTAAGTTTTAAAATTTTCAAACATTTCAAAAATACGTTTTTCACAGGATCTACTACATGATCTAAAATGTGACTACGTCTTTCTGTAACAAAATGTACAAAGATTTACCAAAAAAGAAATAAAACAACCTCAATGAAGACAAGTCAATGCAATACCCCGTTGTAATTTTATTCGCAACTGTTAAAATCAACATACCTGTATGTAAACACAAAGAGCAACATTTAAAGAATGTTATTGCTATGTGCAATCATAACAAAGTTTGTATTTTATTAACAGTGCGGTTACGGGCTGTGGCGCGTGTTGTGCATTCGTTAATATTTATACTTTCGTAATAGACCTTTAACTAATAAAGTCTGTTGCCTTGAGTGACACAGAGCTTATATGGAAGTTAGTTAAAAATGCAACTAGGAGCATCAGTCATGTCACGCAAAATCGAATATTCTATTTTTATAATGTGAATATTAATTAGTTTAAGTCTGTTTTTAATTAAGCCTCTACTCATAGTGCGCTTACTGTAGGCTTAATAATACTTATTATGTGAATGAATCTGTTTGAAGTTACAATCATCACTGCATTTGTGTTAAAGGGGGTTAACGTCACACCGCCAGTGTATTTGGGTGGTTTGTGGAGAAACGGGTTGTCCCTCAAACACAAAGGGACGATCCTCCGACCGTTGATGTCGGAAAGTTGTATATTACTATTAAGAGCTGGGGTTTGGGATTAGAAAGGTACACCAATTTACATCCAAAATAGACACAATTTATTTTAATAATCCGCAAATAACACAATTATTACATGTCACAGATGCAATTTTCACTATTTCCACTCAATTCTGACTTGTACTTCGCACTTATCGCACTTGTCGACTCGCGAAACAAGAACTCCGCTAATACTGCCATGCAACTGCCTTATATACTCGAAACGTTGATTCATAGAGAGTTCGTGACATTTCCCGAAAATTCGAAGCCCCTCCAGAATCTTCTAATACATTGTGGACATTCTATAAATACTATTAGTTCCGTTTATTGACAAAAGATGGTGTGCGTCCCTATTTAGGTATAATCGTAACTGTCACTTGTCAATAAATGGCACCGGTACCAGTTAGTACGTAATTTGGTGTTTCTTCGCTAGATGATGTTGAAGTACGCCACATCACTCCCCTCCATGTTTTTGCTATATGTGGAAGGCGCCACAGGTTTAAACATCACGTGATCATCACTTAATAATACATATAAAGCGTAATCATTGTGAGCGACTACTATCAAGGTCAACATAACTATTGGTTAAGTTTATGTTAAAATACAAAATATTTTTATTACTTATGAAGACTCATAATAACACTCACCAGAAGTAACATTTTGTAAATCCGAATGTGAATAATTATTTTTTTCATAAATGACCATCATTAACTTACGTCATGCCATTGAAGTCAATGTATACGAACTTTTAATACGAGACGTTAATTTAGAAATATGTTAAACTTTTGTCAATAAACAGCTGAAGATATTAAATAAAAGTATGCGTCATAATAACGCCACTATCGAAAATACTAACTTTATTAGCTATGCTCCAAACTTAGAGGTTTTCTTCTACTATATTGCACCACCACGATGTCGATGTCGCTAGTGGGGTGGATGAGTGGATTACTCGAGTTTCGCGCGGCTCCTTTCGACAGTAATTCGTGTAACATCTTCAAGCAATAGTGACATAATGCTGCACGAGTAAGTGTGATTTAGATAATTAAATGTACACAATAATCATAGCTTGACGCAATTTTTTTTTATAAAAACATATCTAATTCGTTATTTTTTAACTGCGTTAATTTTCGATCATTTTTTTTTTTTGGTGACTCGAGAGAAAACTTGTTCACAATAAGGAACAGCACTGCAACGATCAGTGCGACTTGCATATCCATGTGGTGTAACCAACAATATAAAATATATATAACATAGAAATATATTGATAAAGGATTTGAGTAATTCTTCTTGTTTTGTATACAGTATTCATTGAGGAATGTTAAAGACCATGTAAGATAAAGCAATGATCTTTAGGAGCGGAGCACTGACTATAAAATGATGGTGAAAATGCGGGAAACTCGAAAGTTGAAATTCGACTAAACATAATTAAATTATTGACAACATTAAGGCTCCGTCAGAGATGTATAAAACCTATTAAATTTTTTTAATGATGGTAACACCAAAACTCGTCAATAATTACTTAACAAGATAAGGAAATCGGTTGACAAACATTAGAAAAATGTACTGATCTGTTTTGTCTCAACCTATTTATATGTAGGTATACAGGTAAATATACATAATTATGTAGATTGTCACCTTGTAAAGGAAATGGTTCCTCTTTTAAAATTGTCTAAATATAAGCATTTGCATCCGCATTCGCATTCCTGAATGTTTAAAAGTTTACTTCCGTTACATCACGTATTACTTAAACACGAATGTTATTTGAATTTACTTTTTTTTTGGCTTAATAATTGTGTTTTACCAGCATAATATTTATTTATCTTTTTTGCACCTTTTTAATGACTGACAATATTTAATTATAAATTAAAAGAATAATAATAAAATATAATATATGTAAAATTTTTATACCAAATTATAATTGACAAAATGTGGGCGTTTAGTACATCTCTGCCTACCCCTACGGGGATACATGCGTGAGTGTATGTATGCTTGTATGTATATCTTAAAATATGGAACGACATTAGTATCTGAATCCCGCGATTGAAGGAATATAGACATTAATTTCTTTCTGCCTTTATGTGCACTCTGAAATACAACATCAACAACATCAGACTAACATCAACAACAGTTTTTCTTTATTAAACGTCAAAGCAGTACGTTCTGTAGACACTTATATGAAATAAATACCTACCTTGTGACGTCATTACTACCGTTAAAAGATTTAGTTCTAATGTTTGGTTTAACAATTTAAAAAGTAAAAACCAACTAGAAAATAATAGGTATTCAAATTTTTCAGTCTTATAAAACACTTTTTAGTTTAACCATTGGTATGTATACAATATACATACAACTACCCGAACAGAGGGATGTTCTCTTCAGCAAATCTTTTTTCGGGTGTTATCGTTACGCGATATCCTAATAGTTATTGATAAATCATTTTTATGTTTATGGGAAAGTGCTAGTCTTCCTCCGTTCTCTAAGAGAGTGACGGAAAGAGAACATCTCTTTCCGTCGCCTCTTGACATCACCTGTCTTTCATTCCGCTTAGTCATGACTTGTCCATATTGGCACTTGGCGGATTTAGGGCCTTTGTCTATGCGTCTCGACTTCATTCCTAACGGAACTTTGGTAGCGGTCTGTCGCCTTCTTAAACCATTGGTATAGTGACGCAAGGATCCACACACAGGTCTAAGGTGAAGACCCAACTCAACACTCGACGCCTCGAAAGAGACCCTCGCAGAATGATTGCAATATTGCGGGTAATTTTGGAAAAACTGATTATTCTTCGCAAAGCTACTTTTATAATGGCCTTTAAAAAATATTTGCTAGTGTTGCGTAGTTTTTGTCTGATAACCATTTCAAATGTTACGAAATTTCTTCGTTATAATCATGAATTACCTAACCATTCAATGAATATACACATTCCAAATTGCTAAAAATTTTAATAATTTGGAATGTTATCGAGCGAATATTCAGAACCAAGGGCTTGTGGTGAAATAAGTCGATTGTAGCAGCAATTGACTACTCTGTTGTTTCTTATAGATACTTGGAAGGTTATCGGGAACATAAATCAGCGGAGATGGAAGTAGAGTTGCATCTGCCAATATCATGGTTTTATTACATTATCGTTTTCGTAGGGTACGCGTAAAAGTACTATAACATATATCTCAGACGACAATAGTAGTATACAAATAGGTTGACAAACAAGCTCACGATCGCTCGACCGGCACAACAAACCCGCAGTACCAGTGGTGTCAGTTGTGCTTGTGCCTGCTGTATCTATTTCCCCGATTTTGATTGTGGTGACCCCCTATTAACTAACACTAAAACAAGCATTAAACTAATAGTGCCTGTTCAAGGTGAAGGTATGTAGGAGGTAATAAGTATTTAGAATCGAATATCGTGGAGCAAAATTTTTAGCACAGCACTTATAAATAAATTGATAAGGAGTTGAAAACCGTTTAATTGTTACTGAGGAAAACTGCTCTCAGTTACTCCAACCCGAAAGAACAACATTTTCAACCTTATTGTATAATGAGTGATCAAATCAATCAATCTATAAAAACCATTTATTCCAATTAAACCAATTATATATTTGATTATCAAGAGTGGGCGTCAGTCAGACTAAGTCAGTCGTGAAGCTAGTTGCCTGTTCCAATATGTAGATCCTGTGGAAAAGAACAAAGAAGAAACTCCAAGGACACTCTTTTTCAACATATTTTTTTACAGTTTTCTGATTACATTGCTTATAAGCGTAAATGAAATGTACGGACAATGTAACATACTTACTGTTTTAAAATATAAACCGACGCGCAAATTACTACTATATAAGTATAGCAGTCCGGAGATGACTAGCACCGACCAACGGCACCCGTTCACGAGCATGGCATGTCAGCCATCGTACAACCATCAACCATATTGAAGGGAGCCGAACGAACCGACACATACGCCACCATCAGCAGGACTTCTAGACGAGCATGACGTACGCAGAATATCTCTAGAGAATGTCTTACCCCAGATGGGTGGCTTAAATTCGAATAGAAATTTGCTTTGCAATAATTCTAAGTAGTTTAACACTTCTACACATTAAATAATCTTCTACAATAATAAACACACAAAAGTAACCCTCATAATTTAAACCCATTATAGGTACTTACCTATAACTAAATAGCAGCGCTCGAGCATCTTTTTACTTATTGCATAAGAATTATGGATTTCTTCCGCGTACCCGACGAACGACGCAAGGAAGCAAACTGCAAGCCGGGGCAAAGGAAGGCAATCACTGCTCGCGATCAGAACATGGCTGTAAGTTGCAGCACATGGATCACGTCACGTACTAATAATGAATGTTTACTTTCTATTCATTTGGCTGAAGGCACTTTCAATATTTTTTCTGGGTGTTTTCTTCTTTTAGATAGTTATCTACTTGGAGTAGAATCTGTCCTTATTAGGGCCTTAGGGCACCGTAGATTTCGACTTGAATTGAACCATCACACAATTAGTTTGTCTTAAAACATATCAAATCACTAATAGTTGGCTTTCTTTTTCAGATGTTTACGTAGCATGCGACGGCTTTATCTGACCGACAGTCACCTGCGCGTGATGCTGTGGTGTATTCTACTAGGTTTGCAGCCAGCCTTCGCTGGCATACTTGATCCGTTCAACTGGGCGCGTTCGGACCGCATCGAGGTCAACATACCCTGGTTACCATGTAAGTTACTAAAACTAATTTGGTATTTGTCGAAACATTGGCCTAGTAATTCAGTCAAATTCAAATCTTATTCCATATACTATGGACGTTACTTCACTACCAAGTCCTAAAACAAAAGTATTGTTTGATTGAAGGGGTTATAAAGAACCTGACCGATGTTTTGTCATACTCGTTGTGACGATGTACAATTGCTATACTTACCACGACTAAGGCTAAGCGTATGTTGGAATGCAGGTAACGTTTAAAAAAATCTTACAAAACACAGGGTTGCAAAGCTTGACATATAGTAAAAAGCTGTATTTAATCGAATATGTAATCTATGAATAAACACCCAGCCTCGGGTTTTTGTTTCTACACTGCTCTGTGCCGAACTGGGTCGTCTGCTGTCCAATATATGCTTAGCCTAACGAGTGCAAGTGCCTGATTCAAAATTTATTTATTCAACTTACTTATTCATTCATTTAATATCGTGTTCCACTTATCTAATACAATTACATTTTTATTCAAATAAATTAAGTAGTTAACATACATAAATCACAGTTTTTGCGGGTTTATGGAGCCCGCATTCAATTCAAAATTACGTGTGAATATAGTACGAATGTACGAGTACCTGGATATCTGTTCCTACTTGTACTATCTGCTCCTACTGATACCTAATACGTCATATATCTTTCATTTAGAAGTTCTAAAATATAAATATGTACTCAGTGCGTCATTAGTCAAGGCGAGGGATCCACATATCATCCAATAACACACAAGTATAGGAGAAATATGTGTAGTCAATATTAGATATTGACCAAATTATTTGAGGTGTGAAAATATTCAGCACTCGCCATTGATAAAGATATTAAAACGAGAAAAATCTTTATTCATTTAGATTACAAAGTAAAACTTTTATAAATTTCAACCCCACCTATTACAAAAACGCAAAGACCTGTGTTAATTTACATTTATTTACAATCAAAATCTGATAGGTAAAGTTACACTTCAAACGCTCGGAGGATGGCGTCTAGACGAAAAAAAAGTGTTACTGCAACAAAAATATGTTGACCACGAGTTGATTTATTTTATTTACGCCATCTGTGGATTCTGCACGCTACTACTGTACTTTGATGTTGTTGTATACACTAATTATCCACATATTCGGGTAACTTTCACAGATGGCGAAATTTAAATTTCGAGTTTTAAAATATTTACTAAATTTTGATACAATTTATTCAATCCATAAATATTTACTATATTTATTTATATATAGCGAAAGAAACTTCATTCCAACTGGGTGTCCCAAAGACACCTCAGGCGTTTTTTATATTTACGTATACATAATATTCGATCATTGTTTGGTTGTATGAACTAGATAAAGTTTTATTTAACTCTATTTTGCTTACAGTTGAAAATGAAACCAGATGCTATGATGAGCTAGGATGCCTGAACATCACGAGGAGTTGGTATCATCTCATACACAGACCGTTCAATGTCTTCCCACTGCCAAGAGTTGTAATCAATACGAGGTATGTCATAAGTCTTTCCCTACTTTACTATTATTCTTTTTAAAGCCTTTAAAAGAAATAAGCAATGACGTCCAAAACGAAAGATAGTTGAGACGAAACTGTTCTCTTCCATTAAGTCATCTAATTTTATCCTCTAGAACAGGGATTCCCAAAGTGGTCGATATCGACCCCTTGAGGTCGAAATCGGTTTCCCAGGGGTTGACATAAACGAAAACTGATTTTAGGGGTCGACGAGGTCAAAAAATCGACCGCTATTAATTATCACAAGTTCTTATTTGAAACTTTTAAGATACTGTATAAGTTGTGTTATGTGTACCAACTTGTTATAAGAACGACTAATATTTTAGCAGGAAGTATCATTGTTCCACTTTTAAAAAACTCAACTAGTCGATAAGCCATTTGAAAATCAACGAAGGCGGAGATTTAAGGCTGCAACTCGCCAATATTGAACCGGATTCACCTAATTGGTAGAAAGTCACCAGGTCCATCCATCACACTGATTTTTTTTTTTTTATCTTTACTTTGCGATTTTAATGTTTCTTTAAAAAAAATACCTACTTAAGTATTTTTACCCAATTTGTATTAATAATTATTAATAACACTTGATATTTACTGAGTTTTACGTCTATTTATTTTCTTGAATTTTGAAGAGAGAAAATGATATACTTACTAGACCAACCGCAAAGTTTTGAAATTGGTAAGTATTTTGTATCAATAAAAAACAAACTACAGATAGGATTTTTAAAGTAATGTGGGTATGTGGTCTGATACCTCATTCATTTTGAAAAAGGGGTCTCTTGCTCAAAATAGTTTGGGAATCCCTGCTCTAGAGTCTAGAATCTAGGCCAAAGGACGTTCGCTGCTAACCATCGCCACTCGGAAAAAATCCACTGGGAACGGTACCAATTACTATAATTATATTATATTTTAACTAACAAAAAAATAAAAAACTAATAAAAGAACATTGTTATAAAAATTATATTTTAACTGTAAAACAACCACTTTTATCAATAATAAACTGCGTATGTTTATCAATTTCAGGTTTATCTTGTACACAAAAAAGAATCCGACCGATGGACAGTTATTAAACGTAAATGTCAATAAAACAATAGTGAAGTCAAACTTCAGTCCTCACAAACCAACCAAGTTGATTATTCACGGGTTCATCGATACTCCACTGTCCAATTGGGTTCGTATATTTCTAATATTCATCACCACGGTCGAAGTAAGAGCACACACATTAGATTGCGAGTGCGACCTCAAGATAGTTTTATATAGTAGTGGTGTATTTGCTCGCGATGAATATTGAACTTTATTCCTTTC
Source organism: Euplagia quadripunctaria (assembly GCA_963859945.1). Lineage (NCBI taxonomy): Eukaryota > Metazoa > Arthropoda > Insecta > Lepidoptera > Erebidae > Euplagia > Euplagia quadripunctaria. The sequence goes on along the minus strand of OY982562.1, from coordinate 15,698,020 downwards.
CAAAGCCAAAGTAGCGATTTCTTATGTCTTGTTAAATGGAGCTTTTCTTTATTATATAATGGAATTGAACAGGCGTTTGTCTTCCAACTCACCTGACAGCTATCTGCTCCATTCATTAATCTGTGACATTGATCCAAGTTTAGAGCCAGCATAGTTAAGGACGTAATCAAATGGACAAAGATCCGAACACAGCCTGAGAACGCTCAGCGGTTTAATGTTGGATTTTACTCAAGTAGGCATATCTTAAAAGATTACCATATTGTAAAGTCAAACTAATATTTAGGATATTTGAATTTCTTGACGACCTATAAATGAACAAAATAAATATCACTAAGAAGTGCAAAAACACAGAGTGGTTTGCTTCTAAAAGTTTTAACTGGTTAAAGCGCGATAACACTGCTAAATTGCAACGACCGGTCAATCATGGAAGCTTGTGTGTATAACACACAAGATATTTAAACAAAGTGTGTTGGTAGTTCAGTTGATAGTAAATTACAATACTTTAACCTTGATCTTTTCTCCTTTAGGTCAGTGAAATGAAAGATGAACTCGTGAAAGCGGGTGACTTTAATGTTGTAGTAGTTGACTGGGCTGGAGGGAGTCTCCCTCTGTACACTCAAGCTACTGCCAATACAAGATTAGTTGGACTAGAAGTTGCACATTTCATCAAAGTCTTACAGGTACTTTATTAACAGGTACTTTTTTATTTTCTTCCCACAACTAAGTTGCCAAAGGAGCACATGCTTCGCTTAATGGCATGCAGTTACCGATAAATAATCCCAATATTGATACACTGAGTGTCGACAACCCTATAATGACTATCTATTCGGATGGAATTTGAAATCTATTTAACACAAAAAATGTTTCCAGTTAAATAAGCTAGCAACTTAAAAAAATAAAAACATCAATGAACAAAAAATGTTAAATAATTATTTAAATAAAGTAGAAAGTATTTTTAATGTATAATGTTTGAAACGGTCTAAAAACTAAAAAATAATGAGTTAAAACGAAAAATGTGTGGATCTGGTATTCATGTCAATAAGTTAATTTATCTACTGCGTGCATGCATGCTTAACTCGTTATAAAGGTAATATATGTAGTTACCTATTAAAAAGTTTTTATGAAATACATATTTCTTTTTGCTGGTATCTCGGCAGCTAATATACTAGATTACTGTTAATTATATTTCGAAACTTGTCGGACTACACTTTCACTAAAAACTACTTACACTACACTACTACAAGACCACTTAGTATTGATGGGAAAAATAATCCTATAACGAACGTTTGAACGCTCTGTAAAAGTCTAGTCGCCTATTTCTTCTCCACTTCCTTCACTCAAACACCACTATCACAATAGATAAACTCGAAACGCCACATATATGCATTTGCCTCGGTTTTAACAACAAAATTCGTGTACTTGTTAACGTGCGATATCAAACTCGCTCAACGCACGTCGTCTGAACATAGCCTTAGAGTAGATGCTTTTTGTAACACCTCTACGTGTGTATTTTAGTAATTTAAGTTATATAATTATTATTATCATAGATATTTTTTTTATGCTAGTAATATTAATAATAATACAGTAATAATTTTTTCCTTCACCGATTGCTTTCAAGGTTTGTTTATTATAACAAGTGGTTTTTGACACTTTCAATTTTCAATTCGTTACATAGGTTTTGAGAATTGAATTTTAAGGATTAAAAAAGATTAAATCGGATAATATTAAATAATATAATAATTTAATATGTATGTAGCTGCCAAAAAGATAACTTTACATTGAATGCTGTATTTCACATTCATTAATAACGAGAAAAGTCAACGAAAAATTCACCTACTATATAGTTTCAATTTCGTCCATTTTTTTTGTTCTATAATTAAATCCGGTCGATCGTATAGAGTGAGAGCACCTAGCAAAGTATTAAATTTATATGAATTATGCTTCAGCCAAATTCGATATTGAATGTTTACTAACAAATCGTTTCTTAGCAACAAATCATTGGGAGGTGATGATAACCTGTTTGTAAATTATAAATTTTTTAAATTATTTATAGTCGTAAATAGGACTTATAGTACCTATGTATTTGAAATTAAATAGATCAGTGGGTGAGATATATATTAATGTAAATGATTTTTTTCTTTTTACTCGTTACTGTAATTGCATAGCTTCTTTTTTTGAAGATTAAATAAATAAAAACCCAAATTGTTGTTGATCTGCGAGAGTTATGAGGTTGTAAGACGTAGGTATTGTTGTTATTTCAATTTAATTCTTGTTTTAAAGTAATTTTACGTATTGTGGATTTGATGGTTAGATTGAGACCCAGCAAAAGCAATGACAAAATCATAATGTATAACTAGGATATAGTAATAATTGTAGTCAAATAACAATTCGGTATTCTATATAGTATATTTACAAAGTTTCCATATCCAATTTGACTCAATGTAAGTAAGATGTGTTATATTTTATAGAATATAAATCTTCAATTCAAAAATTCAATTCAAAAAAGTATATTATGTACAATAAGTCTACCACTCCGATAGATTGCGCGTATTTTTATTGCAAAAATAGCCTAGTTGAATTACTGTTTAGATATGTTTACTGTGCAACGATGTGTACTAACGGCGCATGCGACCAGACCATGATATAATAAAAATCTTTTTACGTAATTGCTATCGAAAAGCTGCGAATTCACTAGATACCGTACCTTCATTTAAGCAAGCGATATTCCACTAATAAATTAATAATAAATACTAAAATGATTTTACAGAAAGATCACGGGTTGAATCCACTGGATGTTCATATAATAGGACATTCTTTAGGTGCCCATACGGCAGGCTACGCAGGTGAAAAAGTACCGGTGAGCGAAAAATTTCATCAAAAACCTTTTAACTGTAATATTCTTATGGCTGTCATTTATTAGTTACCATATTATCCTTGATTTAGCCTCTCATTTCATAGGGCATAGGCAGAATTACAGGCCTGGATCCTGCAGAGCCGTACTTCCAAGGAATGCCGACCCACGTACGGCTAGACCCTACTGACGCCCAGCTAGTTGACGTCATACACACTGATGGAAAAAGCATTTTCCTCTTAGGTAATCCTTTGAATATAAAGTTCTGTATTTTCATCATACTTACACATATGCTTGATATAATCCATAACGCACAACCATTTTTCATACACTCTTAATAATCTAGTGTAAATATTTGAGCTTGATAGCTTTAATACTATTTTATTAAACTACTAACCCTTCTGTATGTTATATGTATGTAATATATATTAAAAGCCTTTTTGCTTGTAAATTCATCATTGAAACCATCAATTTTGTATACTATATTTCCTTGTATTATATATATGCGTGTAACGGTAACTAATTAATTGACGTATTATTTTCACACGTGCGACAGATTTTGTGTTTATGGCAGGATATGGAATGTCGCAACCAGTGGGACATTTAGACTTCTACCCAAATAATGGCAAGGAGCAACCAGGTTGTGATCTCACCGAGGGCCCTTTAGTACCACTGACTCTTGTGAAACAAGGGCTTGAAGAAGCATCCAGGGTACTCGTGGCCTGCAACCATGTTAGGGCAATTAAACTTTTCACGGAGTCTATCAATGGAAAGTGTTCCTATATTGGTAAGAAATTTTAATCTATGAGTTCTACTTTAATATGTAATCTGTAACGTTTGCCGTTTGTTGCCACGAACACGTACATTAACCAAACCAAATTAAGTAATATTTTAACAGTTGAGATACCTTGTTTAAGATTTCAATATAAATTATATTTTTATAACAAGATTAATATTACGACATATTTTGACGTGACAACGTCTTATAAATTGGTTTGCCGGGTGACACTTCAAGAAACTGCGTTACGCTCCGCTCACGTTATGCGCTCACAATGAGAGCGAGTGAGAGGCACGCGTCCCTTCCACTCGGGCATGGTTAGCCCGCCTAAGAGCGAGAGAGACAGACATAAAATGTTTTAAATATAATTCTTTGTATAAATAAATGTTTTAAATTGTTACTATTATTTCATCCTTCTTCCTACTATACGAATGAATATTCACATTAAAATTATTTTACCACTCAAAGTCGTTGTCACGTAAAACTTTCGCCCGTATACCGACTTTACAGGCAACCAATTTTTTTTATACTAATATGCAATGATCAACATCTCTCTTAAAGTATGTGCCTAGTTATATAACCAATGAGCATTATAATGATTTTTTGGCATTAGCGCATCATTTCGACGAGTCTAGACTTTGATTACAAAACCAGTCTTGACTGATAGTCTGGTATAGGAATTAACATATTATTATATTAAATTATTATTTGAAATATTGGTCAAGCACCTTTCTAGCCGATAAGAGCTTCATAAAATAATTGGTGACCTCACGGAACACCTTTAAGAAGAAAGCAACTGGCTTTTTAGTATTAAAAAAAACTTTAAATTCTAAATATTGTATCTCAAACTTTTTTAAGTCCGTCCGTCCGCATGGATCACCAATGTAATTAATGAATTTGATCGTCAAATGTATTTTAATTTGAACACAAATACAGATTTCACACACTATTTTTTGTACAGATTGTGTAAACATAACCAACCAACCAACAAAAACGCAACCCTAAAATATAACCTTTTGCAGGACATCAGTGTCCATCATACCAACACTTTGTAGAAGGAAAATGTTTCCACTGCGGGCACGGTTGTGCAATAATGGGGTACGAAATAAACCTATTTTATATAACTTACTTATATATAATATATCACTCATCAGCATCTGAGTAATTAATCTCTAAACTTGCCATTAATGCGTATTTTCGTAGATTCCATGCCGACAGCTCTCCAGGTTTGATCACTAACAAGAACAATCAATCGGAGAATGAAGTGTTCCCCTCAGAAGAGCATGATACTATAGGAGCTAAATATTTTCTTAGCACTGGCAAGGAATTGCCCTTCTGCCGTAAGTGCTAAAACTTTTTGTTAACCCATATATCGACGAGCAGCTATCGTCCGTCCGAACGAAATATAATCGATAATTCGGTAAATTAGAAAAAAACTCTAAATCGATTAGGAAGACTGGGTGGTGTATGTGTGTGTCTGGTTTTGTATTATGAACAAATGCAAAGCATTCTCACGCCCTTTATATTGTAACCTGTAACTCACACCTTTGTTTAATGTTTTACTGATGATGCAAGTAACCCAAATGGGTTACTTCTTTAGATCGTATTAAATAATAAAGGCGGAACTAATCCGCTTTTTGATGAAGTCTGTAGTCTACAGCGGACTTCCTATGGCTAACATGATGTTGATGATCTAATTAACAGCCGTTAATACAAAGAATACCTATATAATTGGAGTATGTATGCACATGTATGTTTTTTTTTTTCAGAAAGACATTATAGAGTGGCAATTCAATTAGCAAATCCCAAGGGTGCCGAATCGTGGGTTCAGGTAAAAATTTAATTTATTTTTACTAACAATATAGGTAATAAAATAAATATTCTAGGTGTACCTATTGATTTTATAAAAAAACGTTCCGTTAAAAACTGCAGTTAAATATTTACAAGTGATTATTGTAATTTCTAAGCTTAACGTAAGTACAGTACGCCTTTACCAATTTTGAAGATTTTGAAAAATATGTCACAGCTTATGTAATAGTAATAAAACCTATACAATATATTTTATTACCTAAACATGTAACACATTTGTAGTCAAAGTCCAAAGAATGTTCTATTTGAAGGTATGAATAAGGTTTGACCCAGTTTTTAAAAGCTTTTATTTAACTAAATTCTACATACACATGCATGTCCTGGAACTTTGCAATCAATATTTCACCCACTTCCACTGAAGCTATCGTGCTGAAATTTGGCACACACGTTTGGTTCTCATCTGATTTATGGATAAATGTCACGAGAAATTTTTCTTTTTATATTCTGGTAAGAACATTTTCTAATATGTCCGTTAAACACAGCGGAGTTTTAATTAACATATATTATGAATTCGTTAATCTGTACACCTAGATAAAGCTTTAGTACCTAAGTTAAAATAAATTAAGTACAAGGTATTTTTTAATCAAATTAACAACATTGTAGAGTGTAATTTATAACCACACTTCTGATGTGTGGTACTTACCAGATACCAGGTCATTTAAAAGGGTAGATATTACTTTGTGGGTCAAGTTCCTAGTTTAGTCCGTGTGTGTCACTTTGGGTGTAATTGTATAATTACACCCATAGTGATAAATAAATAGAAAATATTTGAATTAATTTATTAAAGGCAAAATACAATATAGTTCTTTGCTAGAAATAAGTTCGCTATAATATATTTATGCTCGGCTCATACTCATGTGCTGTAATGAGAGTGACGCTACTTTATAAAACTACAAATATGTTCAAATATTTAAATATTATTTGTGTCGATAGGGTTTCCTGAAAGTGACTTTAATGTCGGACCGGGGTGTAATTAGAGGAATGGACCTAACACCAGCGAATTACGTAAAGTAAGTAACAATTCCTAAAGCTTTTTTTATATAACTATGTACTTTGATGATTTTAAGCGGTAGGTAAGGTACTGTTTCTCAGGAATTCAAGTGGTAATATCTTACTGTTGTTTAGATCCTTACTTAGGAATACTATTTATGTGTTTAACAGATTTATTGTTCTGCATCTGTTTATAGAATTTCCCAGAGTACCTATAGTTTGCTTTAACTAGTGTTTAAGTAGTTTACTCTTAAAAATATAGAAAGAGACAGATTTTGTATATTTAAATGTTAAAAAACCCCACAATATATATTTAAAAGCAAAAACAACTTTAACTTCTAACCATAAGTAAACAAAAACCTTGTGTGGTACATAAATATTCATTGGACATTATTCGCCTTTAGTGGTGGCTACTGCCAGTAATAAATCGATACATTAAAAACTTTAACAACGAACTCCACCGACAATATCAACTATACGCGTTAGCGTTATCTGTTTTTGCCTAACTAATGTTTTTTTCCTTTCAGATTAGAACACGGCACGTCTTACACAATAGTTGTTACACACCCAACTGACCTGGGTGGTAAAGTAAGAAAGGTAATAAATTATTGTTTTAAAAGTGCATAGGTAATCTGTGTAAATCTGTAACAATGAAAATTATAAGATAATATTAATTACTAAATTGATGCGTTCACTTCACCTCTTTGCGTTTCTACACGAAACACTCTTTTTCTTCGCTCGCGCTTCACGTTTCTACACTTTTCTACCGCATATCTACAAACAACAGCGTGCGCGACATCTATACTTCCTTACTCGTATTTAAAACTTGCATTATATTTACAATTTGTTTTACAGGTGGAGTTATCGTGGGAGTACGATATGAATGTACTGGAGCCCCGATCCCTGTGCATATTGTGGTGCAACGATCGTCTCTACGTAAAATCAGTTCTCGTCGAACAAATGGAACTTCCAAGTAGAGGGTAAGGGTTACTTTTTGATTTTCTGTTCAGGGTTACTGGTTGCAGGGTAAGGGATACTTTTTGATTTTCTGTTCAGGGTTACTGGTTGCAGGGTAAGGGTTACTTTTTGACTTCGAGTAAGTTCACTCGATCCTGAGAATTATTAATTTATTGTTATATTACTGTGTTCTTTATTACAGAAAACGTAACGTGGACTTCAGCACGAAATTGTGTACACCGAAGCGAGAATTTGCTGAAATCCCCAACAGGGGTTCCGCAAGTTTCTACGATAACTGCAGCAGGTAGCTGTGCCATAAATTATGCGTAGGCCTTCCACTATTGACTTTACAGTCTATATTAGTAGACTCAGAGAGAAAGCTTTAAATAAACAGTGGATGAGGTACCGAACCTAAAAAAGTGTTATTTAAGTCGAACTCTAAGTGATATGTCGTTAATGTGACGTTGATACAGGTATATGTATGTACGACAATTGACAAGTACTATGTGCTCTGAAAGGCATTAAACATGTTCAAATAAAAAAACGAAAACAAAAACTCCTATGGTTGTAACTTCATCATGAAAACATAAAAACAATTTATTAAAACAAAACTTAACTAAAATCCATTAACAGTACAAGATTAGCACTCTTTTGTTCATATTCTTGTGTTTGTTTTATATAGTGAAAAGTTGTAGCACTAAACGAGATGTTTGTAATTTTTTTGGAAGATTGTGAATATATTCAGAGACCTTTAATTCGTCGTTCGTCATCATTCATTCATCGTACGTTCATTTTTTTAAACTATACACTTGTTTTTTTATTACATACATACATATATAGGAGTGAACTGCAGTCACTGAATATTTACTTTTTTATTTATTTAATTTGATTTTTGCATTGGTACATATTCCATGTCCCATAATCAGTGAATGACAATCTAATGTGTTATAAATAAGTAAGTACTCTTACTTAGGGTCTTCAGACTGTTGAAGAAAACTGCGCACGGATTGCGTACCCGACTTACAGTCGTTGTGCAGTTGACGATTGACGAGTAGTTAATAATAATCACTCAATATGATTCGCAGTCCGTTGGCAGTTGTAGACTTATAATGTTAATAAAATACTCAATAACTTGTACTTATGTTGTTCGTAAGTATTAGTAATTTGTAAATATTTAAGATTTGTATTTATATTTTAGTAAGAACTTTAAAAGTGAAAAATAAAATATGACAACGATAATCTATGTTACTTTTTATTTACAACTTCGATGATGCGATACGACTATCGATAGACCACCATAAAATGGGAACAACCCTTTTCATTATTTTTGTCGATAACTAAGAAACGCGGTAAGGGTTTGCTTCAACCACGTTCTATGGTGTATGGGGCCTTTGTTTCTGATATTTCAAACTATTTATTTATTTATCACACTTACGTCTATCTTAACAGGAAAATGAACCTAATGCGATAACTTCTTAAATGTGGCGTCTTGTCAAAGATTTAAACTACTACTATCAACGGAATATCACCAGACACCGGTTACTGACTCGTTACCATAATCGTTATTAACCTACGATCATTTGGGAATTGACGATAGGTGCAGGCAATAATCTGCTGTCAGGCTGATGTCTATGGCAAATACTTACGTAGTCGTCTAAATACTACTCTATCATACTGGACTGACGTGAAACTAATAAAGAAGAAATTGAAATACGAGTGTTTTGTTCGTTTTGTTGCTTGTACGTGGGTCACAGGTCACATTAAAAGTTTTTATTATTTTTTATTATTAAATTAGGAATTAGGAACTCTTTAGGAATTTAAAGATGTCTAATGATTTCATATGTCATTTGTTTTTACAAATTGGCGGCATTTTAAAAAGTGTCTGTCGTGCATCGAAATGGATTTGACTAGAGAAATTTTTCGATTAATGATTTATTACGAGTTTCGTTGCGGTCTTACTCAACAACAATGTTATGATAGCGAAGTCTATCGTAACATTGTTGTTGAGAAAGATCTTTTGAATGATTTTCAATGAGTTTAAACGTGGTCGAAGCAAACTCACTGATGATTCTCGAGATGGATATCTTCTACGGTGACTACTGAAGATAACGTGAGTGCTGTGCGGCTAATGATGGAAGCTGATAGGAGGCAGACATATCAACAGATTCGGGCAGCTTTTGGCATTGTTATATGTCAAAAAAAAAAGTCTTACATAAACATTTAGGCGTCAGATTTTTGTACTAGATGAATACTTCATAATTTGACGGAAGATCAAAAACGCCGTCGTTCGGATTTGTGCCGCTCAATGCTTGAAAGTATGAAGGAGGTGACTCGAATGCTGTATCGACACCGTCATAGGTGATGAAAACTGGATATATTGTTACGAACCCGAAACCAAAAGACAATCTGCACAATAGATGTTTCCATGCGAGGATTTGCCGACAAAAGTAAAAAAGGGCAGAAGGAGAAAAGAAGGGAAAAAGACATCATTTCGCAAAAATCATTCTAGAAGATAAAAGGCCTGTTACTGCAGATTGATATATCAGTCATTGTTTACCAGTTGTCTTGGAAAATGTTTGACAGCAGCGCCTAAGAAGCAGGATCCTCCTCCACCACGTCAACGTTCCAGCTCACTCCGCCAGACGGACTATCGAATATTTGTCTATCGACGGTGTGGAGATAGTGAGTCAACCACCTAAAGGTCATCACACACTATACCGTCACGGTAACGGCACGGCTCCAACCCAGCAATTAAGTTGTCATTCAAATCTGAGCATTAAAACGTGGTCGTATAATATATTTCATAATGTCAATATGAAAAAGCTAACGGTAAAAAAACTAACAGCAAGCGCGCTTACTGCCCAGTAAGCGCGCTTGCTGCAACCATACAACTCGACTCGCAGTCGGCGCGCTGTAAGCTCGCTTACAGCATTTTTTTATTTTTGAACTGGCAAAGAAGCATACGGCTCATCTCACAGAAAACGGTGGTATCCTTTGAGCGTATTCGACCATTTATAATCCTTCCATTTTAGACCCTTCTCCAAATAAGACAACAGTGTATTCACGTTTCTCGTTATCGTAGATACTTAATATAGAAAAAAGAAACGAATTTCAAGTGTAAAATTTTGAATTTACCTATCTTCTTAAATTATTACAGATCATTTTAACCGCGACCCTTTCACTGGTTAAACGACACCAAACGTTGGGTCGCAGATTTGATTTCCGCTCACTGCAAATATTTGTATTCATGACTACGTCTATTTGCATTGGTCTGCTTGGCTATTTCCTTATTCTAAATTAAACAGAGCAGAGTAGACGAATAAACATACTTAAATACATTTTTTTACTAAGACTTAAGTGCAGCTTTACAAGCCAAAACTTTAAAACAATAGGATTTTTCAAGAAGAACATAACTTCAACTTTTGGTTTGTGGCTTAGTGCTAATGTCAAGTAGGTATACGGAGGACAAACTGTCAAAAGATTTTATGTGGAGCTGTGGTAGAGCCAAAAAAAATAATAATTGTAGAGATGTAGAGACTATAAATAATCGTGAATTCTAAACTTTTACAGACATAATGAGGATCATTCACATAACAAAATATTAGATTTCTAAATATAAGAGCGTATGCGCTATAACATTCTGATCATTTGGTTTTTTAAATGATTCAAATCCAACAAGAAATGACAAAGTTATTAAAGTTTTCTGTTCGGCTATTTCGAAACGCTTGCTCGGAGCTGCGCTTTGTATGATGACGTTACACGTCGCGAATCGCGCCCTCCACTCGTGCAAAATCGCTAGTTTGGTCAGTTTGATTCAGATTATTCACCATTTCGCTTATGTCGTGGTATGTTAATTATTTAGTTTTTACTATCATTTGATGTTATATTATTAGTATAACAGTATTTATATTGATAGAGTGAGTATCTATTGATATCTAAATAAATAGATACGAGTAGGTAGCTACCTATTATGGAGGTCGGTTTTGTAGGGATAAAATGAAAAGGTAAGTAAGTCTATACCTACCTACTCCTGCTGAGTACCTAAAATAGGTATCTAACTACCTACTTACCCTTTAACTGCGTGTTCTGAGGATGAGATTTTTCTGGATTATTTAAATCATTCAAATTTTATCTCTAATAAGTGCAAAGCACAAACCGAACAGCATGTTTTTCGCAGGAAAAAGAAAATGCTTGTTTTGCGTAGCGAACCCTCAGTTTGAACAAGATAAATCTTTAGCTAAACACGAAGTTGACTATGACGAAAACTATTGTTTGACCATTTCATCCGAATGGGAGAGGATACAAATTAAACCATTCCTCAACAGTCAGTAACGGACGTTAGGCGGCAGGCGCGCTTTCACACATAATCACAGATCGCGTTTATCACATGACAAAATCACCTGCCCGCTCAGGGCATTTTTTTTATGGTATAGGGGGCAAACGAGCAGACGGGTCACCTAATGGTAAATGACTACCGCCGCCCATGGGCACCTGTAACTCAAGAGTCATAAGTGCGTTGCCGCCCTTTAAGGTGGGAGTAGGGAGAGAGGGGGGACGAGTGGGAAGAGTGGAAGGACGGGAATAGGGAAGAGGGAAGGGTTAAGGCCTCCGGTAACCTCACTCACGCGGCTAAAAGCAAAACAAACATTGCTTCACTGCCGGTTTTCTGTGAGGCCGTGGTATCACTCTGGTAGAAAAATTCTCTCTGTAACATCGCGGTGGTGGTCTGAGTACAGCCCTGGACTCAAATATTCTTGTGTTCGATTGTTTATTTGAGTAGGTAGGCATTAGGCATGAATGAACGAACATCAAAGCTATCAGCGGAAATTCAAATGTTATTAAGAAATGATAGAAACGATGCACAATACGTAGGTATATTATACTCTATACGGTCAGTGGATCTATTCGTGAATTTTAGCTGTTTGACATGCGCAGTGCAGCTTTTTCATACTAAATTGTCTACTGCGCATCGAAACTGCTAACTTTACGAATGATTAGCACTAGACCCGTTGACCATATTGTACCTACTGATATTAGGTAGATACTCTAGCTAGGATACTGTAGGTACCTACTTGCGTCAAAATGATCTTTGCAACAGTAGGTACCTATAAACCACTTCGGCATGACAGAGTAGTTTTGTCATCTCTCCGCATTGCTTTACACCATTTTTTTTATTATTTGTGCATCTTTCGGCACAGTCAAAAAAAGCTTATTAGGTGCATTAACACTTGTATTTTTTCATTTTGGGACAATGCAATACTTATCTGACGGCATTATCACTTTAAAAATAATCTGAAAAATCAGCAATCATCAGTTCGTTGCAATAACTGCGCTAGACTAAAAGCTTACCAAGCTGGCGACGCGAAGGCGACCCGCCACTTTTGCCGATACGCGATGAATGACGTCACAGCGTTCACGATTTTTAATACGATTTAAAAAATTTAAACACAGTTTATTGTTTTTTTATAGCTATAAATCTGCATACTTAACAAAAAACGTGACTGATCCTCATTAAGCATGAATAAAAGAGCCAATCGTGTAAATAGAAAATAAATACAAGTATAAAATAAACAAAAATAAGTATTGAATTATGTTATGATTACAAAATTACAACTTAATTTTATTTTCATTAATATACTTGCCTTATGTATATACAAAAGGGAAGAAGAACATAACAGACGGTTTGCACTAAATATCTGGAGAAGCGATTCTACACTTGGCCACACTGGTTCACATTTTGATTACCTTATAGATAAAAGAAGAAGGGTAGATCGGTAATATAAACAGGTGACCTGAAACCAAATGTTACTCAAATGTGGTGAAACTATAAACTTAGTACACTATCGTAATAGACGAACAGTCTCCTCATTTTCGCGAGACCGGAATTGAAATGTTTCTGTGTGCGAGTTTTATAGACGTGTGACTGACTTTTAGTGTGGACATTGAAGTCACCGCAATATCGACATAAAAAAATCGGCAATATTTATATCACTATGGATTGGTAGTATTTTGTATGTTCTGTTGCTATGAGTTGTTGTGCTTTTGTTTGTAATTTTTTAATGACGGAAGTGAAGAAAGTAGAATGGAATAATGATTAAAATAATTTTCATCCTAATGTTTTTTTTTTATTTTCTAGCGTTAATTTCAAGGTAAATGTTGATTAAGTACTTACGTAAGTACTATTGGTGAAGTATGTCGGAATCGAAAACACTAAAACCACACGGTGTTCCGTCACAAGTGAGTCTATCGCAAGGGACTCGGGTATACCCTAGAAAGGAAGTCCCCGAGAAATGTTAACACTAATGAATTAATTATTAAACATATAAAAGCTTATGGGCATTGATAGTGCAAAATAAAATTATTGTTTGAATTGAAGCCCAAATAATTTGGTGTGAAACGTAAACGTTCTCCTTTATGCCATTCTGTAAAAAAGGTTTTTAACTAGACTTCAATGATGCACGATGAACAGTCAACAAAATAATGAATAGTTCAACAAGATGTCTTCTTTGTACCATTTGTTTCATATTCGTTCACAATTAGTCTGCAACTACGCCGCGCCGTCAACTATACAAGGAATAACATCCCGTTACGTTTTATCTATTTCATTACTAATTTATCATTCAGATAAGCATTATTAATATCAAAAGTGAATTCACTCACTCTGTTTAAATTCACTTCTAATGCTTATACATGCTACCATATACTATAAAGTTCGAAAGTCACAATTATTTATATCGATACCAACAAAACACGAACACAACATTATGTTGTATGTGTACAAACAAATACATATATAACAAATATTTTTTCTTGTTATAATTTCGTTGATCGTAGTCAAATAACAATCTAGTTAGACATAAAACATAATTCCGACTAAAGTTAAGCATACAGGAAAGAACCATAACTAACCTGAAAATTGACAATCCCTTGCAATTTTTACAGGAGTTTGTTTTACAGCCTTTTGTGCAACACTGCCATTTTACTTTTTGTTTAATAGTATTACTTAGTCTTTATAGGCCGGCAACGCATTTGTCACTCTTGAGTTGCAGGTGCAGGTCTCCATGGGCGACGGTAGTCACTTACCATCAGGCGACCCGTCTGTTCGTTTGCTACCTATAATATATAAAAAAAATTGTTGGTGGTATTAAAAAATGGTTTTTATTTGCATGCTATTTGTAATTAGTTAACTAGAAATTATATGTACAAATAAGGGCTTATCCTCTTGTCTTCTTTTATTAAATGTAGTAAGTCTGCCAAATAAATGTCAATAATGTCACACAGACAGTGCAACTACGGATTAGTACAGACAGCGATGCTAGTACGTACGCACGTACGATAATTATCGTACATGTACGATTATTTCGACACCAGTACGATGTACGATACAATATGTATTATCGTACGCTAGAGTACGATAATTTCCAACCCTCCCTTGAAGTGGAGCGAAAAGACTAGAATCCAGTGCCTTAAAATCGTCTAAAAATAGAATAATAATAATATGTCTGGCTTTAATACTTTCAGCCCAATGCGTAAAAAGCCAATCAAATAAATGCTGTTATGGCTATAAACCAACTGAAAAAATGATATCTCGAATGACTTCAGCAGTCCTGTATTCAAAAACGGCTGGCGCTGCTGCAGAGGTAGTAGTAAATAGTGATTCCGATAATTCCACTCTTTTATAAAAAGTATAGTAAATAAGTTTTTTTATTTCTGTCTAATTTCACAACTTCTTAAAATTCCTATATATTTCTAGTTTTGCGAAATAGCACGTTTCGCGCGGTTCTGGTAGTTGTACGATAATTTTTCATCTGGTACGATAATTTTCGAATATTGATACGATAATTCACTCGCACTCGTCTGGCAACCCGCAACAGAAGTAAGATTATGTCAAACTGTCAACTCGGCGAGCGAAGCCAAAGCGCAGCGCTGACCGCTGTCTCAGGTCGATGATGGGCACCTAGTTTATTTAATGAAAGAAAATAATTTTAATTAAGAAATAGAAATTAATAAACATTAAAGATGTCGTCAAATACTTCAAAGTTAGTCTTAGCGTTATCATGTTCTGTAACAATTGGTATTGTAGGCTACGTGCACATAAAGCAACAATCCGACAGGTAATAATTAATACATTGCATTAGCACACGGTACATTATAAACAAATATATAAAAAAATATTATTAGCTCTCCATAAATCTGATATATCTAATTGTACTTCCACAGCACTATGTGAAAACTTCCCATATTTTAATAAATCAAAAAATGTTTATCTAAGTTTCTTGATAATGCATATGATGAATACGGTTATTAATTTCCTGCAGATTTTCACTATAATAAGTGAAAAATACATGTAGAATGGTTATATAATATTTTAAGAATCAATAACTCCTTTTTGAATTGCTCATCTGTGTTTTAGTAATCTGTGTTCTCAAATATTACACTCATTAAATACTGTTGCAAGTGTTTAGCCAGTATATTTTTTGTACATATTTATTCTATCTATTTACTCTTAATATTACCGTCCTTAGGTGAAATGGCTAGCCTGGAACTAAAGTGGTCTATGTAACATTTTTGGGTTTTTACTTATTTTCACTATTTTTTTGTTGATTACTATCCTACTTATCACTAAAATTACATATAGATAGCTAAGTTATTTACTTAGCGACCATATAAGTGTTTAAAACCAATATAACATACATTCTTAATCACACAGTGACTTCAAACACGTTTCGTTTGTTATCTCAAAATGTTGATTTTGTATCATAGACCACTTTAGTTCTAGGCTAGCCAAATAATACCTAAAAATAACACAGGTGAAACCGCTGCACAGCTAGTAGTCCATTAAATTACACACTACACCTATGTAGAGCTGTTATCCTAGTCAAGAGTCATAATTAACATGCATACCTTCAAGGCATTTGTTTAATTTATATGTCCATTTGTAGGTTGTTAACATTTTTAGAAAGATTGTTAACTACTACCTTCGAATATTACATGTATTCTCATTATCTCCCCCATCTATGCTTGCTGAAACCATTGTTTGCTGTTCAGAAGTGGAGAATACCAATGCATACTACTATATATTCAAATTTTTTAGGGAAAAGATGCATGAAGGTGTGATTAGAGATTTAGAAAGACAACAAAGAAGGAAAATAGAAAACATATATATATTAGAAAAGCAGAATGAGTTAACAAAGAAACTGAAAAAGGAACTGGAAAGCTGAATAATAATAAAAAATGTTATTTTACTAAGTTGTTTTTTATTAGTAATATTGTACTAATATGTAATTAGAAGGACTAAATAATAAATGTACATGTTTAGAACAAGTTAATGTTTCTCTTCCTTCAACCAGTGTTCCAACATAACATCTCTAAGGTTTAATTCTATTCCTGTAGGAAGCTTCTTGTCTACACTATCTATAAAACCGTCAAGTTGCAATTTTTCTTTGGCTATAGCGGCCAAGCACTCAAATGTCCGTGGTTCCCAACATGCTAAATCTGACAATGACTTTCTGTCTAACATAATGTTAGCGCGATCTAAACCCTCTTTAAGTGTAAAGTGGGTAATATTATGTTGTTCACATGCTGCAGTAATTCTGGTATTCCACAGATCTATCATGTCCTGTTTCTTAAGCTTCCTAGCTTTTGTTGCATAAACAAGAGCTCTGTGGACATTGCGAACAGCGACTGAATAGCAGTTTCTCCGGCGTCCGATATAGTGCGCAGCTAGTCTGAAAATTCTCCTTTTTCTCCAAAATTCATCGGGACCACGAACACGAATCAAGTTGGCAATAGTTAGAAACACCATTTTGCCCTGAAACTGTAATACTAAATTGTATTACTATAACTAAAACTACCTAAATACGCTAAGAAGAATTAAATTTATTCAAAAAGAATTATTTTATTTCTTTTTGAACTTCCAAATATTTGAGGTTATTCTCGAGTAAACACAGTGTTGCCAATTTTTTAACTAATCGTAGGTGTGGGTGTGGGCGTTATTGCATGTCCCTAGTTACGTACGATAACTGGATACATAAAATGTAACCGAATAACATAAGTAAAATAACAAACAAATGATTTTCGAGAATATGTTATTTTCACTACAACGCACAAGGCGTATCTACTAGTATTTACAAGTCGAAACTTCGTTTTATTGACGCGTCTTACGAGCAGCGTGGCCAACTTTAGTTTTTAGGAGATCGTACCTAAAGATGGGCATCTATATCGTAAAAACAAATACCCAAATCACAGGGAAATATTCTTCAAACCTGCTTTTATTACTGAAAACACTACACACTACAGCTTCAAGGGACCACTGACATAGTATTTGATGTTAATTTCAACTTGATGCCTTCACGAGTTCCTGAGGAAAGGGTCTTGACAGACAGACAGACACATAAAACAATAAATTAATGACTTTCGGATTTTTTCTTTTACTTGTATTGTAAGACCTTGCTTTATGCGATTGATTTACCTGCGAAATGTTCAAATTTGGTCAAATATAAGCCTTAAGTGGCCATATCTTATGATTGCGTTGACTTAGAAGCTTGAGTTTTTTACAGCTTCAAGGGATCGCAGACTTATGTATTTGGGATTAATTTCAACTTGATGCCGCGTGGACACGGCTTCTTGAAAAAAGGGTCTTGACAGACAGACAGACGTACGACAAAGTGATCCTATGAGGGTTCCTTTTTTTCTTTTTGAGGAACGGAACCCTAAAAATGACTGTTTGTGCTGTTAAACAACACATTTCATAAATAAATATTCAAGTTTCTAATGTATTTATA
Source organism: Euplagia quadripunctaria (assembly GCA_963859945.1). NCBI lineage: Eukaryota > Metazoa > Arthropoda > Insecta > Lepidoptera > Erebidae > Euplagia > Euplagia quadripunctaria. Next base: position 15,679,791 of record OY982562.1, on the reverse strand, counting down.
AACAATATTACAAAATATCAAATTATTAATGGCGACGCTATTTTATTATTGTTTACCCATTAACGCACTCTTTTAGTATATTTTTGTTTGCCAGTATAATTACTTTTAATTTATAGGTATAAATCCATAAATTAAAAGTAAGATTTAAAATATGCACACTGTGTATGACCGCAAAATTGCGTACCTTGAAATTTGTATATGAATATATGTATATATATATATGAAATACTTTCCAAAAAGGTTGACGATTACTGATTTTGGAGGTATTTGCGTGGTATAGACGCAATATCCCCTAAACGTCAGACGCGTTTGCCCCAAAAATGTATATCTGATCGCACAATTTTTAACGATTATTTCTTTTAAAGAAAAACGATTACGACAAAAATAACCATTAGGTACTGTACTAAGGCTGGCACATATAGTTTGCACACACAAAAACTAGAGAAAAATCAAAGATCTACCTACTTGAATTTTCATTACTCAGCACATGCAGCCCACCTTGACCGCTAACGCGGTTATTTCAAAATGGCTTATACTCAGAGCAATAATTACTATATTGTTCTGAGGGCTTATATTTTAAATTTGTGACGTACAGCACATGCTACCACTTTATAAGATAAATTTTGCCTTAAGAAAAAATACTAAGTAAAAACTTTATGGTAGAATTTTCATATTTGGGGTAGTTTCTAAGTAATTGCGTTTCTAAGTTTTTTTTTAAATAGATAAAGTGATTCAAGAGGAAGGTTCATATGTATAATACATGCATAATATAGGAGAGGAACACTGATAACTTTAGAGGTTTCTAATGTGATGTCGTAAATAAACACATTTTTTTGCGTTTACATTGCAAACGCTGGCTGAACCCTACGAGATAGATCAAAATAATGTACCACAGTATTGTACACCTTAAAAAGGTCTACAAAAAAGTCCGCGATGGTATATGTCTATCTCTTAGGGATAACCCACAATAACCATTTTTTATCCTTTACTTTTTCGAGAAATAATGGCTTATTTACGAAGCGATTTTAAACAATACAGTATTAATCCTTATCCAATTACGTACCTTAAATACATTGTGCATTTAATATAGATCAAAATGGCTCTTTACAGCATGTAATTTCAATGAATATTTTCGAAGATATCACAGATTTAAAATGCAGGGACATAGCGGTTGCAGCGGTACCGGCCAGAGGGCCGGACAATTTCCGGTAAAGATATCTTTTGCAATGACCTTTCTTAAACTTTCAATGTTGCAGGCTTAGATTTGAGTGTTTTTCACATGGCCAATTATATGTCGCTCTTTCAAGAGTAACCTCTGAAGAAAATATGTTTGTATTGTCTAATGACAAAAAAAGCTGTGAACGTTGTATATAAAGACATTCTGTAGTATATTTAGTATCATCATTGCACCCGTGCGAAGCCGGGGCGGGTCGCTAGTCAATAATAAACGCCAAACGCCCCAAAGACGCAATTTCCCCAATTTGGGGAAAACATATAGCAATAAGACCGTTAAAATATGTTAATTACTTACTTTCTAATAAAATTAAAAGATGATAATTACTTTATAATTTATTTATTTATACATACCTACCATAAATCAACATTTGTAACTTTTGTTCTTTTCTTAAAGTTATTACATTGTCGTTCAGTAATAGAACTCGCAATCTTTGAAGCTTACTGTCTTGACATACCTGAAGTCAGAATTTAAAGATTATATTAAGCTTATGCACTAGCTCAGTATAATCATCTGTAATTTAAGATTAAAAACGAGTTCCTCTACACCAAACACTGAGATATGAGATGTAATGCTTTTCTTACTGGCACAGTAGGTAAGTACCTACTTTTTCTTTCGATTTTGAAGTATTTTGATATTTTAAGTCTACTTGTGACGTGGGTCGCGCAATACTATTTTCGTTAACCCTTCCAACTCTAATAGCATAGTCAGATCGAATTAGCGGAAAAATCCTCTATAATCCATGAAACTCCTATCGGAGCCGATTTTTTTTATCTAGATTCAACTATTAGGAATTGATTGCAAGTAAAATTATAGTATGATTTTGTCAGGTAAGGTGCCAAAAAAATGCCAAAAATGGTAAAAACCCGGTTTTTCGCGTCTGGAACGAAAACTAAAACTCTTACGAAAAAAAGGCACACTTAAGAAATGTGCGCGATAAAAAACCAATAGAATGACCTCCAGTAGAGCAAAATCGGATCGCCTGCAATTCGCAAAAAAACACGTTTTTTTTGCAAAACTTTGAAATATTATAACTCGCGTTCCGAATATCGTAGAGAGCTGAGATTTAGATATGTTGTCAGTTTTGCGGTCCTGTAGTTACAGTTAATTTTTCAAATCAAAATGTTGTAAAATTTTTGCAAACCATCGACTTTTGCAAAAGTGTCATTTTTTTGACGTTATGAGCTTCTTAATTTTTAATCTTAACCATAACATTTTTAACTATTTTTTTAAACAACTTAACATTTGTCAAATGATCTGGGAATTTGGGAAGTTGTAGTTAAACTCGTTCTTAAAAGACTCGCTCCGGAAAAAAATCATTTTTCGAAAAATAAAACACCCTCCAAATCACTTGAAAAAGGGTCACTTTCAGCAAAAGTCGGTTTGCAAAAAGTTAACAACATTTTCATTTGAAAATTTAACTGTAACTACAAGACCGCAATGCTGATAACATATCCAAATCTCAGCTCTCTGCAACTGTTTGAACGCTAGTGATATGATTTCAAAGTTTTGCAAAAAAACGTGTTTTTGTCCACTCAGATGCAACGGATATTTGTCGCCACTCACACCTAGCGATATTTGGAAGGGTGCTTGTGGCTCGTCTATTGAGGCAGTGCAAAATTCAGATAGTATATACGAACATTAGTTATATTTTTTTAAAAATGTCGGATTGGGATGTGACAGTTATGCCTATTAGCAGACGAAAAACGCAAGTATTCGTAGCCTATGCACGACGCCGCGAGGATAGTCGCGCGGTCGCCATTTGTTTGTATGCTGCGACTGCTCGAGTCGCACGTAATAACGCGAACACAACTGCGTACGATTATCAGCTCTATTGTAATTTAATAAGGTTTATATTTTAAACACGCGCGCGAGTACTTTACAAAAAGTACTTTGCCGCTCGTTTGAGTTGACACTAGACTCAAATAATAGTAAGTCAACATACCTAAGTCTGTACGGCTTGTCCGCGGATGTCTAAGGCAATGTCGTGATGTAACTGATCGTCGTACGACTCTCTCAAACTCATCGCTTTCATCAGGCACCAAGCGTAACGATGCACTTGAAGCACGAAAATTGTTTTTAATCGACATAATATTTCTTAGGTGGTATTGTTCTGTACAAGACGGGGGTCTCGTTGGAGGTGTAATAAGAGTTTGATCGCTGCTGGCTATTAGTACTTTCAGTAATATTGCCTGTGAAGCACAATAAGAGATCATATTTTTTATGAATCTGAATTCTCAAATCACGTGGTTAGAACGAATAGCACGACCTAAACTATGCACGGATGATTTGATTTGATGATTTTGTTTAAGTATAATATTTAAAAAAAAGGACAAACTTGAAGTTGTTTTAAATTTAGCAAAGGTCTATTATCATGTGTATCGATTTGTCTGGTATCTGTAATTAGTTAATGCATGGTTAAAATATTTAGTGCCTCCATAGCGTGTTTCAAAAACAGTAAAGCAAAAAAGGAGTGCGGATAAGGCAAGGTGGCCACCATGGCTTCACTCTTGTACGAGATTTACGGCTTAAATTCGTCTCACTACTACTATTACTTTTTGTGTCGTTATAAGTTAAACTTGCGGTATTCATACCACATTATTACAGAGCAAGGCATCTTACATTAAGTACCGTACCTAGGCCGGGCTAGGCCTATGAATTTCTCTCGCCCTCCTGGTTTCCATTCCATACCAAAAAAAGAAAAATGTAGGTCTTAGTAATTGTGGACCAGTGTCTGATTGTTACAACCACCTACCTCCACTACGATGACAGAAAGAAACATGACAATATGAATGATCATAAAAGTCATCATTATACTAGTCATAATATCCGCACAGCCTCGTGTATTGATTGAACTTGTGCCCAATTCTAGGAGGTAATTTGCTATACATGATCCACTTTTACAGCAACTGTAAAAAAATATTATCTACGTAGGTAAGTGACTACTTATTTGATAGAAATGTATGGTCTTGCACGTCAGTCGTTGACTTTTAAACACAACGAATGACGTAGTATGGTCGTGTCTTGTAACATCTCAAGCTGCAGTTTGTTTGTTTGTTTGAACGCGGTAATCTCAGGAACTACTGGTTCGAATTGAAAAATTCTTTTGAATATGAAAAATGTTGCAGAAAATTTAGAAACACAGAAGAAGTTGCGCGAGTCAGCTATTAAATAATAATAAAAACTTGAGACACCTGCACAGATCGTTGTGATCCCAAACTAAGCAGAGCCTGTACTATGGTAACCACACTGCTGATAAACATACGTACTTATATACAAATAAATACATACATGTTATAGATATATTACACCCACACAGAACAAATGTTCGTATTCATCACACAATTATTTGTCCTAATCTAACCCACGAATAATATATTATTCTATCTATCTATAGATACCTATTAATGAATTTAATGTTGAAATAATTAATTAATCAATTAGTGATCATATTAATAAGTTACTATACGTTGACGATGTTTGGCCTTCAATATCAAAATAAGTGTTATAAGATTCGTCGTAGTGGGCTTCTCCTATAGCGTCAAAAAAAGTTAAGTTTTACTCTGGCTCCAATGAGACTGACCTCCTGCGAGATTCCATTTAATTCGTATATTTATTGCATCCAACATCGTTATAACCGATACCTACCTACTACTAATATTATAAACTTAAAAGTTTGTGAGGATGTATGGATGTTTATTACTCTTTCACACAAAAACCACTAAACCGATTGCGATGAAACTTGGTATGTAGATAGCTGGAGACCTGGATTAACACATAGGCTACTTTTTATCCCGATATTCATACAGCACCGGGACTTACGCGGGTGAAACCGCGGGGCGCAGCTATTTTTACATATAAATGAAAATTGAACCTTAGAGGCACGCTGTCTGCAAGGGGCTTAACTGCTCGAACTGAATGAGAAAGTGGATTTTTTGGTGGATCCCAGTCATAATCCCGTACTTTATCATACCAGTCATAATCAAACCAGTCTCTGTAGGAATTCAACTGAAAATTATGAAATAATTGAACATCTGATGAACAGACAACAGTCTAAAAGTTCTCAACTAACAAGCAAACCGCTTACCCCACAACATTTCAGAGACCATTGCAAATTGTCAACGAAGTGTTTGTATCTTGGAACCATTCTGTAATGTTTTATGGTATTTTTGAGTCGTTCGTCTGTCGTTTTTTTGCATATGGCTATCTTGTGTGCACAAAGCACTACACCAATACAGTTTATTAGTATTATCCACGTAATACAAAGCCAAAGCGGACAGCAGAACACCTTAGACTTATAGCTGTCAACAAGATACTTGTATATATTTAACTGAAAGCAAATAAGTATTATGTCATTGTAATCACAGATCAATCCCAGTAAAACAATCAATCGCTGTCAATCTACGAGTATATTCAAAAAACATTTGTCTGTCCTTACCTCGCCTAATCTTTTCTCTCTATCTATGTAGAACTACACTCCAGTGATTTTGTCATCTGGGATGTAGGGCAGGAGTGAACCAAGCATGTTGTGGTTAATAATGTATTGATCTATAAAGGAACTGAGGGACGACAGCAGATTTCTACTCTAATTGGATCCATACGACTAGGGAACTAATAGGCGGGCCATGTGCTTGTTTGAAACATAGAAATATAATATGAAACGATCAGCCACCTAGTCCGGAGAGCCTCCCTCACAACGTCAATGGTCTTTATATGGTATTTATATATAATTTTTAAACGTAATTAATCCAGTAACACCATTGCATATTAACTGGGAGTGATCTATAACATTAAAGAACTAAAACCATACTCAATCTTTCTGCCATTGGATATAGCGCATAAAATATGAAAGTTTGCGGGCAGAGTAATTATTCCTGATAGTAAGACAATTGCAGTTATCAAGTCCGTGCCTGTTAACATTAATATATCACCAACACCTGTAAACATATTGTAAAAGCAGTACGTAAGTAAGTAGGTGGTGTACAATAATACAAGAATCCTACCGGAGTGGTACCCTACCGGATTTTCGTCCGGTCAAATTGTAACCGGTGCAGACCGCTTCGAAATCCAGTGAAAGCGAACATAGAGGTCCCCAATTTTCTCTTAAGGGGGTAACACTCTCTTACAAGGAATGGCCCGATTCGGTAACATGTGCCTGAGTAAAAAGAAGGGGCGATGGTGTGGTAGCGAGCACCATCTATGGTATTTTGTTTTCTATATAGCTTAGTTCTTTATAGCTCTATAACATGAAAACGATTTGATGGTTTAAAATTATAGTAATGGTAATAATAATTACTCTTGCTGCAAACTTCGCACACTGTTAATATAATAAAAGATTTATACTCACAAAAAAATAACAATAGAGACCAGATAATAGCAAACATAGCAATAAGCCATAAGTAACACGACCCCCACACCACAAACGGATGATTTATATATGACGTCATATTCGTCTTATAAATAAATAATTATCCGATTAAAGCAATACTAAATTAGTACAAAGTATGTCATTGAAAGGTAAACTGCAAAATGTTTGTAAAGACCATTCATTTATACGCAAGTGACAATAATGCCACATCCATCATTCTGTCTATGACTTCCCTTTCGTTTGAAGGTTTTAAGCTAAAAGCAATTTTAAGGTTATCGCTAAAGTCCTAGAAGTCAACCAGTAGCACAGGGAATAACACTACGTTATTTAAATAATATTGAAAAAATGTTGAATCGTTTTTTTTTCACATATTTTGAACCTATTGAAGACATTTTTTTTTTATGGTATAGGGGGCAAGCGAGCAGACGGGTCACCTGATGGTAAATGACTATCGCCGCCCAGGGGCACCTGTAACTCAAGAGTCACAAGTGCGTTGCGGCCCTTTAAGATGGCAATAGGGGAAGAGGGGGAGAGGGGAGAAGAGCGGGAAGACGGGAGAGGGGGATTAGAGGAGAGGAGAGAGGGGAGAGGGAAGGGTTAGGGCCTCCGGTAACCTCACTCACTCGGCGAAAAGCAATGCAAGCATTGTTTCACTGCTGGTTTTCTGTGAGGCCATGGTATCGAGCGGAGTCGAGCCGGCCCATACGTGCCGAAGCATGGCTCTCCCACGTAAAAAAACATAAATATATTTAAGAGATACGATTCAAATCTGACAATGGACAATACAATGGATCACGCATTTCCGACTTCCCGGAGAAATTAACTTTAACTGCTTTTATTATTATATTTTAACAGATAGGTATGTTTTACTTTTCAGGTTGAGGTTTATTATAAGAAAATGAAATAAAACAGTTAGTAATAAAATTGTTTATATAGGTATATTACAGAATTATATAAGCAACATTAATGTTAAAATATATCTTAAAAACCTAAGATGTTTTTATAGGTTAAATACATTTAATAGCACCCAATGGTTTTAAATTTATTTTTAAGCAAGAAACAACGCTCACATTATAAATGTACCAGCCACATAGGTATGTGTAATCGCACATAGATTGATATATTATGTTATGGCTGTAATAAATGCTTCATAAATTACATTTCTTACACTAAATATAATAATATAATATTGTACAATTACACAATCGTGGTCAATAGATGCACTTAGCACTTATTTGTATGACAAATATTTATTATATTTCTATATAAAAAAATTGTGCACATATTTTATATAGAAATATATGTTATATATATCTTTTCATTGGTCTAAATGATATGTCTTAATAAAAAATAGTAAATCTGCAAATACAATAATCAGTTACAAACAACAAACTATGTTAATTATTCTGATTTAGTAACATCACCCATTTTTTTTAGTTGCGGAGACACATTGAATTCGCAGCCGGTGCTTACAACAATGTCTTCTACCGTCACTCCATCAGCCACTTCGGTCAGAGTTAATCCCTTTTCTTTGTCAACTTCAAATACGCACTGCAAATAAAGGTTTTTATTAAACTTTTTAATCCATACAATTGAGGAACAAGTATATGTTCGCTTTAAGGTTACAAGGGTTTCAACCAATGCTTATAAACCTTTTCTTCTGTAGTGTGCAACTAACTCAGTTAGATTTTCATCACTTAAGACCCGCAGGAAATATCTAGCAGTTCTAAGTTTAAAAGTTGATATTTCTAATGCATCTCTTTCCTTAGGAGTACTACCCAAAGTATTTCAACTCATTGTCGTTACTTAAACTTTGGTACAAGAGCAGCAAGACCTGAGGTCATCCAGATTGGTCATCCAGATTAAGACTTTTCCTGTATCATGTAAGCGCTGTTGCCTACTTCTAGGACTGTACGTGAATGTATGGTAACTAACTAGATGATTACCTTTTCAGTTATAATCATGTCGACACAATTCTTTCCAGTTAGGGGGAGATTGCATTCGGGGAGTATTTTGTGGGAGCCGTTCTTAGCCGTGTGCTCCATGCTAACGACAACTTTAGTTCTCGGAGCTGACACTAAGTCCATTGCACCGCCCATACCTTTTACCATCTTGCCCTAGAAATAAGAAAATATAGGATTTAAAGGCAACAGTTTAGACAAGATTGTTTGACTAGCAACCCTCCCCGGCTTCGCACGGGTAGTAGAAACATCTTCTCTTCACCTAAATCTTCCCCATGAATCACTCTGTCTATTGGTGAAAACCGCAAACAACAATAGTTTTTCAGTTTATCGCGAACATACAGACAGACGCGGCGAGGGACTTTGTTTTATAATATGTAGTCAAAAATTCCTTCAAAGATTAGAAAAGAGCTTGATCGTCGAACAGCTGAACAGATTTTCTTGAATTATAGCTAAGAACATTCTCGAACAAGTCATCTTTCAAATAAAAATAAACGATATCTAAATCGGTTCATCCGTTTAGGAGCTATGTTGCAATAGAGAGATACAGATACATACGTTAAACTTATCACACCCCTCCTTTTTGCGTCGGGGGTTAAAAAAGGTTCCAATCACTTACCGGTATCATCCAGTTGGCCAGGTCACCATAACGAGAAACTTGCATGGCACCGAGAATAGTTAAGTCAATATGGCCGCCACGAATCATTGCAAAGCTGTCGTCTGACGAAAAGTACGATGCGCCTGTAAAAATAACATTTAGGTAAACTCCACTCCGTGAACTGGAATCTCCGGGCCAGAACAAGGGACCAGGATTGAAAATCATAAGCAAACAAAATAAACACTTGCACTCAATGTCAAACTCACTGGTCGCATCCTTTACTTACAACAGTATTTAATACTGTTGTAAGTAAAGGATGCGACTAGTAACATAAAAAAATCAATGTTCTCAATTTCTCTTCGCAATTCACTATAATATCTCCGCATTGCAACGTAATAAAATCAAAATCTTTTATTTCAATTAAAACCATTATAGGTATTTTTAAATTGTCAAGAGTAGTAGTCAGTCAGACTAAGTCAGTCATGAATCTAGTTGCCTGTTCATATACGTAAATCCTGTGGAGAAGAACAGGCAAGAAACTCCAAGGACACTCTTTTTCAACATGTTTTTTTACAAGTCTTTGGTTACATTGCTTATATGCGCAAATTCAATGTGAGGACAATGTAACGTATTGTTCTAAACTATAAACAGTCGCGCAACTATATGTAAGTAAGAGCAGTTCCGAGATGACCAGCCCCAACCAACGGCACTCTGTCACGAGCATGACGCACGCGCCAGCCATCGTCCACTTCAACCATATCAGAGGGAGCCGAACGACCCGACACATAATACGCCACTATCGGCAATATTGCATGTTTAGATTATGTAAATGGAAATAACTTCTGTGACAACATTGCATACGTGCAAACCAGGCGCTGAACACATTGCTCCAGTATCCCTTTGAAACACAGTCGCATATCTCCTCCAAAGCTCCTATAAGCTCGCCATTCGCTCGAAAACTTGCGTCCCTTCATTTGCATACATTATCTACATATAGTCATTTGATCTTGATGGGTACCACTAGCCAATTACATTGAGGTAATTAAGAAACTACGGACGCTTTACATTGAAGTTTGTGTATCAAACGATTGCAACATGTATTTACAGGAACATCCATTGTATGGTCTGGTTTATTATTAGGATGGCTTATTAAATGCTTGCACCTAAAGTATACAGTACTATCTGGTGTAATCGCATCTAAAAATACAGACATCTATTTGACGCGATTTTTGTTAGGGAACATGATCTATGGTATATTTGATCGAAGAGTACAATACATATTTTACGATGCATAAGTATTATTAAATGTTCCTCTTAATGTAAAACCCATAAGACGTATCAATTAATTAAATGATATTAAAACTTTGATAGGTTTTCATTATTTTTAGTTTTTGTTATCAATAATATAGCTATAAAATCGACCAAAACACGTGACCATTTTCTACTTAATAGGTACCTTCTAAATTGAAATAATACTCATATCCAACTACTAATATTATGCTTAATACAATGTCTCACCTGGAAGCACAGTCACAGTTTCCTTTCCAGCATTAATAAGATCAGCATCTACTTCCTCTTCTGTTGGGAATGGACCAAGTCCAAGTATTCCGTTTTCTGACTGCAAAAGAACCTTAATATTGTCTGGAATATAATTACTGGCTAGCATAGGCATACCTGAAATGAAATAGAGGGTATCAGTTCAGATGCTTTGCTAGTTTAGTCGTCTTATTTTTTATCTTTAGTGTTTTCTTTTAAAATATTTTCTTCTTTATCATAATAAAAGTATCAGACAAGTATTTCATTTATATAATGGTTAATACCACATATGAGTGACTATACAAGTGATTCAGTTACAAATGATTAAGAAATTTAATGTCATTACACCCCTGTTTTTAACCGACATCAAAAAGGAAGAGGTTCTTAATTCGACAGAATTTTTTATTTTGTGTATGTTACGCGATATCTTCGCCAATTGTAAACCGATTTCAATACATCTTTTTTAATTGAATTGGTTGTCAAGGTTACTCCTCTTTAAGATTAAGATAACAATTTGAAGAAAATATTATACCTGTAAAGGTGAAAAATTAAGGGATGAAGCTTATTACAATTTATCGTAATTTAGGCGCATTGAAATCGGTGCTACCTACTTTTTTTTTTAAGTTATTTAAATATCACGGCATTCGACTTTAATGTTCATAAGCGCAAAAATCTTACCTATTCCAAGATTCGCATGCATTCCATCCTTAAACTCTAAAGCAACTCTTCTTATAATCCTCTCTCTAGTCGAATCAGATGCTTTATCTGTTTTAACAGGCTTTTTTACTGTTTTTCTTTCAATTCTTTTTTCAAATTTGTCTCCTTTTACTATTCTATGTACAAACACAGATGGGACATGTACAAAATCTGGCTCAATATCATCCACAATTTCCTCGACCTCGGCAATAGTAATTCGAGCAGCTTTACACATTGCAGGGTTAAAATTACGAGCGCTTTTCCTGAATATTAAGTTGCCGTGTCTGTCCGCTTTCCAGGCTTTTACCAAAGCAAAGTCACCAGTGATAGCTTCTTCCAAGATGTAGTTTTTGCCATTAAATTGTTGAACAAATCTAGGGGCACTTGGGATATCAACCTTAAATAAAGTGAAACATTACAAACAATAAATAAAGCTAGTAATTGCATGAATATAATAAAAGGAACTACAAAGGTAGATGTCCATCCACCATAGAACCATCATAAATCCTAAAATAAAATGCCACTCGATATTCCTGTTTTTTACTACAACATTTTTGAATATTTATTTAAAAAAAAACACTAAAAGTGGCTCAGTTGTAGTTAAACATTGTTTCAATTGATAAAAATATGCAAAGGAAATGATCATAAATGAGTAGACTGCTCACCTTCCCATCTTTAGTATATTTGATTGGTGATCCACCTTCTTGAATAAGAGTGCCAAAGCCTGTTGGAGTAAAGAAACCAGGGATCCCAGCACCACCAGCACGGATCTTTTCTGCTAATGTTCCTTGAGGAGTTAGTTCAACCTAAATTTTACTCTATCATTACTTTTTAATAGTGGTGTAAGTACTTTTACGACACAGTATACACACAGCATACACATACGTCGCATGGATCCCGAGGGCCTACCTCAACAAGTCATGCCAGGTCATATAAAACATAATAAATAAATTAAATAAATATAGAGGTGTGAAAAATAAATACCTCTTAGTAAGTACTAACTATTTAGAACTTGGTATTGTGTTTTGTTGTGTTTTATTGGTTTTATTACAGAGCCTAAGATTAGTTCAACATTACTTTTTTTTCTTTTTATAATTTAAATATGTTTCAAAATATGGAATATTTAGTTATTTTATTTTGTAGATGTTTTAGTTAGGTAGACAATAGAATAGAAATAAACTTTATTGTACAGCAACAAAAATGTTTTTACAAGAAATACATCAGGTGAATATGTACAAAGGGCAGCCTTATCACTGAAAGCAATTTCTTCCAGGCAACCTTTATGTAGATTCAGTAACTGTAGCTTATAAATTGTGTGCTTTTTATTTTTTCTAGTTAGTTTCTTATTTAAGGATAAGGACATTTCCATGGCAACAATAATTGTACATAATACATACTCCATTGAATGAATGACTTAGAATGTAATTTGTATTTTTGACAAAGCAACCAATTGATGAGGTGACATTTTTTTTACCTAGATAGTATTCATTTACTCTATGGTAGCATATTGATTTGTATTTAAATAAACTTATACTTATTACTCACCTCTAATTCTCCACTAAGAAATTGTCTCTCAAATTCTGCATTTTCACCAACATAAGATGCTATCATTCTTTTGACTTGTTTATTCTTTAGCAAAATACCAAGACCAAAATTTTCAACACCTGAAATACATAGTACACAGAATTTTAAATGATGACTAATCATTTTATTTATGTACTTAAAATGTTAATAACAACCTTTTTAATATTTTCAACTAGATTTCGTGCTTTTAGAAGTGGGTTTACATTGGCAGTATTCTAAGTGGGGTTAGTAAACTAGTAACCTCTCCAGACACATAGGTACCCTGAAACTAGTTACATAATTATTTTTAAAGTTTTTAGTTTTATATATCATGACAATTAGCTAGTTCTCAGAGTTAAACATTGTTTTTCCCTCAAAACTATGTGTAATTAATTACAGCCAGGCGGCTTAATTATTATTATTTACTAAGATTACTAAAGTGTCAGCTGCACTGTTCTTCTTCAGTTTACGGTTTATAGGGTTGATAATGCAGAAGTGATCCTCTGTTGATGTTATTTACTATAGATTGTGGCAACTATATGTAGTTGCCAGAACCTAGAGTAACTACCATTAGCCCTGCTTATTACCAACTATAAGTTTCCTTTTGAAGAAAAAGAAGAAACACATGACAGATGTTGGATACTGAATATTGGCTTCACCTAATAAAATGTAATGAATATTTTAATTGTTTTACTAAAAGTTAGTATGGTATAAAAAGTTCTTGTCACCATCCTTACCAATATTAGAAATGTAAAAGTAAATACACATAATCAGGGGTCACAGAAAATGACACCTTTCACCCTGAAACAACGTATTGTTCCTAAGGGATAGCTGATTAACAAAATCTTCATTAATGCATGTGAAAGCTAGTAAGAAATAATGTAAACATCTGTTGCTGTATGTATATTTTATATTTATATTGGTTTACTAATTATATTCTAAAATTAAATTATATTTCTAGTTATGGAATCTTTCATTAATTAAACATAGACTTAAAGTAATAGTTACAAAATAGCACTTTTTCCGGCCCTAAAATATATTTTTATATCTTGTTTATTTGCCAATTACCTATGCTAATGGCAGATTTATTACTATTTTAATAAAATCATACCTGCATTATTGGATACCACTGTAAGTCCTGAGACTGGTTTCTTGTTTAAGGCTAAAATAAGATTTTCTGGGATTCCGCACAATCCAAAACCACCAACTAATAGTTTTGATCCATTCTGTATATCTTTTACAGCTTCACCAGCACTTTCATAAATTTTATTATTTCGAGATGCTGTACTATAATTAACAGTAGCACACGAAATTATCTAAAAGTATAAATTATCATGTCTATAACTTCAAGATTAAAAATCAATTTATTAATTTAGTTATTATATTACCTTTGCAACAGTGCCAACGTTGGATTTGAATATAAGAAGACGTCCCGCGACTAATGCAGCCATGATTATAAGTTAAGTATTATCTGTAATAAAAACATTTACTTATTAGAGAAATTTTGTTAGCAAGTAATACACCGTATATAATCAAAGAATACACCACAGTATTTACCTAATTAATTTGTGTCATAAAAATATTAATAAGTGAAGCGGTCGTTAATAATAATCCGTCATTTTAGGTAGCACGTAATCACGTAATGTAAAACATTAAATTACCGAGTATGAAATTTCAGTCAGTAAAGTTTTGTTTTGTTTCAAAATTGACAATGACAATGTTAACATACGTACGTAGCCGTCGACGACAACGGTGTTACCCTTTACGATAAACTGTACGAGATAAAGTAAATCAACTACTGAGAGCCTGTTGTTTGTCTCAGAACAAGAACATCAAGGTCAACTGGCGCTCATATACATAAATTATATTCAAGAATTAAAAATGTATACCTTGTATACCTAATTCAAAGTGGGTACTCACGTACCTATGCTTAAATAGACAAAACAGTGTTCTTAACTTTTGATTTAAAGTTACCTACCTATTCCAATTAGGCTTTAAAGTAAGCAATGAAAATTAATTATTTCATTGCTGTTCTTACGTCAAATCAAAAATTCTCATTCTCATAACTACAATTTTATCAGCATGCTGAGATAACAGCTTAGAGATATAAAAACATGTGTGGTAGATTACGTCACTAAGTCAAGTTGATAAGCGTAGGTTGATATAGAAGGCTTGGACAGACAAGTTTGTTAGGCAATTGGTATTCAATGGCGTAACAATAGGGTGGCAGAGCGGGCAAAATGCCACGGGCCCCGACCCTAGGGGGCCCCTGAGCCGCAAAGGCCCTGAGCACAGGAAGCAACAAGAGAGGCGTTTTTGTGCACTCTGTAAACGTTTCAGGCGTTATTGTTACAATTTTAAAGTTGTGGTCGTGTACGATTTTAAAGTTTATTTTATTTTAATTACTTATTTGTCGTTATAGGAGCTATGGTACGACCCACTTTTTAAAAATTGCATGTATTTATTCCTATTACAGTTCAAGGGTTACGAAAACTTTGCAGTTCTTGTATGTGCGCCTTTAATTTTTGATTTTATTCTTTTATTTATTGTATATTTAGTGGCAATAGAAATACACGCTCTGTTTAAATTTCAACTGTTTATCTGTTTAACCTGTTGTAACCACAATGGTGTGAGAAACACGGCTTAACAGTGAACCCGACAAAGACAGAGTTCACAAACAAACGTAGTTTAGGAGAATTAAGACCACCTAAACTATTTGACACCCGTCTAGCCTTACCAAGGAGGTCAAGTATCTAGAAGTGATACTGGACAGCAAACTCCTATGGAACAGGCACCTGGACACAAAATTGAACAAAGCTAGCATTATCTTCTGCCAATGCAAGCCACTCCTCGGCAAAAGCTGGGGTTTATCACCAAAAATCACACTATGGCTATATAAAACGGTCATACGGCCAATCGTCACATACGGTGCCATTACCTGGTGGCAGAGAACGGAGCTAAGCATCGTCAGAAACAAACTACAGCAATTCCAGACTCGCATGTGCTGGTGTCACTGGTTGCATGCGCACAACACCCACAGCTGCCCTTGAAGTGGCTCTAGATCTAGCACCACTAGACCTATATATACAACAAGAAGCAGCTGTGGCAGCCATCAGACTCAAACACCTGGGTCTATGGTACAACCAAGAGGGTCCCCATTTTAAACTATGGAATCAATTAGTGGAATACCAACCACTAATAGCTGGCCCATGCGATAGGATCCCTAAACAACATATCTTCGGAAGGAGGTACCGAATACAACTATATGAGAACGACCATATTCCAATGTGAGTGCGTTGCGATAATCTACGCCGCTACCGCGGTCATGTCAAGGGGTATAAAGGAGTACAACATCCACATACTGTAAGACAGTATGGCCGTCCTAAAGGCCCTGGAGGGCAACACCATGAACTCCGGTCTCATTTACGAATGCCATCATACACTTGAGCGTTTAGCCTCTGTCAATGGGCTAATTCTTCAATGGATGAGCTGGCAAGGAAGGGATCTGCAACGTCAGTGGCAGGTCCAACTATACTGCTGCCAAGTGGCAGTCCCTTTAATCAACTTCCCTCATGGGTAAGGCAACGAACTCGTGAAGCGCACAATGGTCGCTAGGCTGACACACCCGGCTGTAAGCAATCTAGACTGGTGCTGACGGGAGTCTCACCACGTTTAACTTGCAGACTGCTCAGTCTCAACCGACTTGACATCCGAATAGTTGTAGGAAAAATTACAGGCCATCACTTAGCCCTAAACCGGCACCTATTCACCATCAATGCGACAAGCAGTTCTCTATGCAGAGGCTGTGTCAACGCGGAGGAAACGGCCGCCCATGTTATCCTGGAGTGCGAGGGAGTGGCCACACAACGGGCAAGTATCCTCGCGGGAGCGAGGTCACTCCTAGAAGCGTGTGAACGCCCCAGGAGGCTTCTGTGCTTCTGGAAGGAGCTAGGCTGGCTCAACAAGTCAGTCTATCTGAACGCATAATGGACCGCCTATGAGTCTAAATGCGGAAACAGTACCAACCTGTTTAACTGCTACCTATTACGGTTCATGAGATACAGTCCGCTGACAGACAGACGGACAGTGAAGGCTAAGTAGTAGAGTTCCGATGGCACCCTTTGAGTACAGAACCGAACCGTAAAGATATCGCTCAGTTTAAAACACATCACATTAAGATATATTTTTTGCCGTGGCACTGGAGGAATTCTAGATCACTGAAGAACAAGGTACCAACCACAACTTTATTATTTTATAGGTTTTCATTGAAAAATTCGATAGAATATAGACTCATAATCCAAGCAATTGAGTCCAAAAAATACTAATCCTTTAAATGCCTTCTTTTGCTTTTGAAGTGAATCTTGAAGAACTGGGAAAGTATCAATATGAATTTACAGATTTAAAAAGGGAAGCAAATAGTATACCAATAAAAGTATCAACAACTTCAATGCGCCTAAATCATGATAAGTACAACCAATTAATTTTTTTGAAGTGAAAACTTATTTAGGCACGTTGAGCAAATTTGGTATAGGGAACAAGCACTGAACTCGGGTGACCATCGTCGTCGCACTCAGATACATATATTATACAGATGTGTGTGTGGGTTTTCACTTTTAACGTGCCGTTCTACGACTGACAGTTCTTTTGTTTTTTAAATCAGTTCAGAAGTGGCGAAGGTACCGCGTAATATAGGTACGCACACAAAAAAAAAGTTAATTAGAACGGAGAAGTCTTTTTAAAATCTGTTAAAAATGGCCCGTCACCCTTGCATTTGCTAAAACTCGAACACAACAGAACAGAACAGAAAACAGAGAAAGGTAAAAGTAATTTTGTTAAAATTTCTTCTTTAGCTTCTTTAAAATGAATGTGCCTATTCTATTGTGTATCGGACACAATCATTTATCAACTGAGATCCCGTTTTCTTGCAATGAAAGAAATTGTTTACAATTTTAATGTCTTAAAATTTGTCTTTTTAATTTGTGATTTATATAAATAAACTTACAAGCCATATTACATGAAGGGTCAACCCCCGAATCGTTAAATTCAACGGCATCGACGCCACCGTTTGATTTCGATTGATTGGTTGCAGTATTGTTTGTTTCCGACCGATTGGTTTGGTAATAACTTATAATCGTGATGATGAACATTTTTTCATCGATCTATGTGTGGTGGTACCTTAAGGGAGAGCCCCATTCGATACCACGGGCCTCAGATGGTATAGTTACGCCACTGTTGGTATTAAATTGGTCATGTGCTAATTTTCGAACATAGACATAGAGCTGTCTCTCCTTTAAATCAACATATAGAATATAAATTATTTTCATAAAAAAAATTAAACCGACTTCAAATAGCACCCAATGGCGAAAAATAAATTAATATAATTATTATAACCCATTCATCTATTTGAAGTCGGTGCCAGGGTGCAAGCCAAGTAGGTAGTAGATAGAATGTATGTATGTAGTAAGTAGGTAAATACTTGTAGGTAGTATCTATCTACTACCTATTAGACTTGGCTGGCACCGACTTCAAATAGATGAATGGGTAGCGCTTATAATAATTATTATAAATTTATTTTTCGCCTGCGAGTGCCTATTTGTGGTTTTGAAGTCGGTTTATTTTTTTTTATAAAAATAATTTATTTTATCCTTTTTGGTGCAAAACAAGTTTTAATTTAATAAATCCATTTACAAAATTTCGTTTCTTTCCTGTTCGCCGTTGAGGAGTTCCACTATCCACCTCCTGACTCCATCATCAGATCAGTTCAATAGTACCAGATTATTGCATTGTTACTAAATTTTCATAAGAATGCAAAATTTCAGCTCAATCGGAAACCGGGAAGTAAGTCAAAATTGACTTCTAAGATTTTATAACATTGTTAGTTAGTTAGTTTTTCTCAATTTCCTTGAGATCCCATTATCAGATCCTGACTTGATGATAATGGGACCACCTCGGGAGTATACCCTTTCGAACTAAAAAAGTTTTTTTTAATCGGTTCACAATTGGCGAAAATATCGATGAACATACACAAAAAAAAAATACATACAGACGAACATAGTACCGCCTCGTTTTTGGAGGTACCTACCTAAGTACCTACAATGTACCATTGTAAACGATGATTGTGATATAGCATCATTAGCAAGTACGTGTCAATATATGTTTAAGGACGCTCTTCAAATGTCCATGGATTAATCGGCCTTGCAGAATAGCTACTCTGCAGTCTCAGCACGCCCAATCAAACCGCGGACACTTCTGCTCATGTAGCCCTGGAATTAATTATTAAATACCAACAAAGGTTGCCTCACCACGCCTGCTACCTAGTACCATGGATTTTCTGAAGAGTAGCAAAGCAAGCAGTGTGTTAATTTATAATTCCGAAACGGTTAAGGCCGTGCAACTTGTTCTCGAACGAGGCAGTAAATCCTAGAAGCTAAGAGGTGCATCCACATGCGTGTCCGTCTCTTTTTTAAACACATTAATTTAGAAAATAAGTCAAAGTCTTGCGTAATGCCATGTATTCCTCCCATAGAGCGCTGATAAAACTACTAGTAGAAATCAAAAGGTGTGTTTGATTTCCTGAACCTTGAGTTTCTCCTTAATTCCGGCAATCGTTGTACGTAATTCCGTGGTATCTAGCATTCGTTTTTTAACCGACTTCAAAAAAGGAGGAGGTTCTATGTTCGGCTGTATGTTTTTTTATGTATGATCACCGATATTTCCGGCATCTATGGACCGATTTAAAATAATATTATGCTCCCAATGTCGTCCCATTGTTACCAAGTCCGGATCTGTTGATGGTATCTCAGGGTAAACGAGGGAAACCCTCAGAAATTTATGGCAAAATTTAAAGGGTATGTTGATTTTTCTTGAAATTAAGCAGTGATGAATGTCATTAACCAATTTAAAAAGGAGGAGTTTCAACGTTCGGTTGTAATTTTTTTTTAACTTATTAATCAAGTGCAGCAAGTTGCTAGACAAATTAAAAATCTTACCACCTTATATAAATAAAGTATCAGGTTTATTAAACTAAAGTTAGGATAATCTAACGTACTGCAGTTTGGTAACTGACATTAGGTACAGCGAGTAATGTTTTAAATACCGTAACTACTCAGTGCGTACGTACCTTGGGTACACTAAAAATGGAAAAATAAACACTTTAAAAAAAGCTAAACTCTCTTCAAAAAACACTAACAGAGGGCACTGAAGAGTGACAAATAATTGATTACAAACTTAATTCAAAAGACTACCATACCAGACATGTGATACTTTTAATAATATAGGTAACATTATAAAGGCACTAGGTACCTACTGGTCTGTTTGAATTGAACTTATTATTAAATAACACTTTGAGAAAAACTTCAAAAACCACTAACAAATGGCATTGAAAAGTGAAAATAATTGATTATAAGGTATATAATATGTAGTGTGTATATGTACATTGTAATCAATTATTTTAATAGTAAATATATATATAGTTAAGTGTTGCATTCAATATTGTAAACGCCGATTGCGTTTCGGGGTTGCCACCAGCTTCAAATAGACCAGTAGGTAGCTAGTGTCTTTATGATGTTACCCATTATATTGAAAGTGTCACATGTTAAGTTTGTAATCACTAATTATTTTTAAGAAAATGGATTGAACTAAATATTTTCATTGTTCATTCCGTAGTTGATCGCTAATTTGACTGGACAATGTGAGCACTGGCTTTGTCACCACTGATGATAAATAGGAAAAAAAATCCTAACTGTCACCAGATGTGACGGTTCGGGCACTGGTCGGCCGCTGTCGTGGCACGCTTGCTTGTACGATGTATGATAGTCAATTTAAAAAAATACATTGTGTCGTCCGTCCCATTGGCGATAGTTGGGATGTTTTTTTCTCATTTGTCACCAGGGGTGACAAAGCCAGTTACAACTGGGAATAGCCTGGAATATTCCTAGTGCGTGTGTTCTATCCTATAATAATATATATTTTTTTAAATAAATGACCATTTAACGTTATAAGTATTGTACCTATAGTTAGTATTACTTGGGACCAACAGATGTCATTGCGTGTTGTTTAAATTTTTCTTGAAAACTTTGAATTATTTTTTCTATGGTTAGAGAGAACCAATTGTGATCAATCAAATACTAAATGTTACACCGAATTACGCACAATACTTGTGCATAATACGTTTCCTCGATTATTTTGTTCTTTTTACGTGAAGCCACCAAACAGACAAACTTCACGTCTATAGATTTGTTATACATGAAGATATGGAAGAAACAAGATTACATGACAATTTACAAAGTACCTCCTTTCCAACAAAAAATAATGATTGTAATCGGCAGAAAACGGTAATATACGCTCATTGGTCAAAGCGCTTATGACGCTATCAATCAGAGGAATGTGGGGCAAATAGAACACTTAATTTTATTTGGTTAAGCTAGGTCAATAAATGATGAATAAAATACATAATCAATCTTGAAATGAAAACAATATAAATGTATTTCTTAACAATTATTATACATTCGAATCTTTTGTAAGGAACAGAAACGGCATACTTACTACATAAGTACTTACATAAAAACTGCAACTGCTTTAAACAAACAATATTTATTTAAAGCTATATGTAGCTGTGACTATATTTATTTTTCAATCTGTTAAACAAACTTAATCTGTTTCTCAGGAAAGTACTTACCTACTCATAAACAAAGTCATATAAGTATGTTATATACCGCTATCATATATTCATACCGTCCGCGTCGCTTCGAAACATCACTATAATAGCTCATTACGTCACACATCCCTTAACTAATATTATTTCCAAAGCAACGTACTTTAGGAGTTTCTTGACTTTTATTTTCATCTATAGATAACGTAGTGGGCCCCATTAATATTACCTCACCTCACCTGGAATCACGTAATATCATGTTAATGTGGGAATCTAAAATATCAAGAATTTAACCATTGTTTTGCGTACTTAAATGCTTTATTATTTAAATACATATTTTTCATAATTTTTATAAGCAAATGCACGATGTTCCACATTTAATACTTAACGAATATTTGTGCGGTTGCCTATTTCTCATATTCCTCAAATATGGCGCGAGCCACCATTAAAGCATTATAATAACATCAATCTGTTTTAATAAAAATACAATAAAGTATTTACTTACCCATGAAATGAAACGTCTAGCCACGAAACACTGGGGAGAATGCGACTAAGTACTAAGTGAAAGCCGGTCAATTACCATACTTTTATGTTGCCAATATAGAATGCGGGCAACGCATCTATGCCTATAAAAACATGTTAGTACCTATCAAATAAAAACTGAAAAATCTTAAATTATTATTGGAACTATTTCCAGACAGGTATGTCAAAAACAGAATAGATAAAGGCCTCTTTTATTTAGTGGACTTAAAATTTTAATTACAACATCGTCGCAGTTGTATTCATGTTAGGATGTCGACTTTTATCTAAGCCAAAAATTTGGCTGATAAGTTTCAATGATCATCATCTTTCTCTCTAACCCGGTTCCGCTTACATTAACTTCAACTCACTCTACCAACATTGATTTATTAATCACAAACTTAAGGAAAACAAATAAAAGTTGAATTCCTTATTTCCTGTTAGATACTTGTTGTTTGGAATTCCAGAAGGATAGTTAATAGATTTCCAATATGCAGATTCAATATTAATTAACCTATATCCCAGGAAAATAAAGAATAATAAACAAAGTAAATCACATAAATTGGTGCCAAACAAAGGTCGCTTTTCAATCTTTCTGTACGGAGCAGAAACGTGGATGCTGCGATTGAAATATACACCCAAGATTGACGCCTTAAAAATGTGTTGCTGGAGACGCCTGCTTAGAGTTCCTTGTACAGCTTATCGGTCTAACGTGTCCATTCTTAAAGTAATTGGTGTCAAACAAAGGCTCTCGACGCTGATTCAACTACGAGTTCTAATTTTTTTGGTATATAACAAGAAATTACGATGCCAGAGATTCCATTCGATCCAGAGATTTAATCCAGGCCAAAACCACCACAGTTAACCATTGCAGGACCGATGAAGAGGGATCACAATAGCGGCATTAATTAACACAACGGGATCACGACCAGTCTGTCAAGAATGCCTGAAGAAAATTTCAAACAAAAACTCATGAATTAAGGAATTGCTCCCCTTTGCTCTTAAATATAACCTTGCGGCTATGGAGTTACACACCGACAGGACTATTGTTGCCATAAGCCTGATATAGTGGTAATAGACCGATTACAGCGCCGAGCAATGATTGTTGACATCACCATGACGACAATCTCTTAAGGGCTGAAAAAGAAAAACAAATAAAGTACATATTTGGATTTGGCCCAAGAGCTGGTCGACATGTGGGATGTGGATTCGGCAATCATTGCGCCGGAAGAGCCTCGACGATGTTGATTGAGGCTCTTCAGATATTCACGTTAAGCAGCTGAATTAACAGCCAGATGCAGAAAGTAGTTCTTCTCGTTACGGCACGTATTGTGAGGAGGTTTCTGTCCCTGGAACCCTAGCTACCTTATGACAACTGAATTATTCCTCAAGCTTATTATTTTCATTTCGCTTTTAAGTAGGTACCTATAAAAATATAAAAAAATAAAAACTCTGTCGGCAATCTTTCGCTTTTAGAAGCGACAATGTGCTCGAAAAATTCTCCAATTTATGATACAACAAATACACCTACTTCACAAAAGTGTTTTCAAGAGCATACGGGATGCGGATGTGGGAGACAAGGGTCTTCTAATCAACCAATAACTACGCATCGCATCGCAACGCATCTTTGAACGCCCCTGAATAGGTAATTCCTGCCTATTTTAGATGTTGTTTACAGGGGGGTTTGTTGTGGAGGCGGACGCTGTCTAAGTCTAATAAAAGTAATAGTATAAATACAGAAAATATTTAATTTATAATAATGTGTACATTTATGTCACTAAATAAGTAATGCTTAGGTAGTAAAGACTGTTTTATCTAATATTAATGACTGTACAAATTAAGAAACATATATTATATCCTTACAGGTTGACTCTTTCTAGCTTTAACATAAAATATCTTGATGCTTCATTTACGTTCACTGCCAGATTCGCAAATCTTGGCCACTCTCTTTCAATTGCCGTCTATACAATATTTATGATTAAAAATATAGGAAGCAGAAAGTAAGGTAAGTAAATCTTTACACATCGAGAATAGTTGTGATATTGAATTATGGATAAATTTAAGTAATAGAACAGTAATTAATGGAATAATAATATTATCTACCTAGTAGGTAGGTACCTGATAAGGGTGTGATGTTTGGATTACTTTACATTATATTTCGAAAGAAAGAGGCAAAATACAGTTAGGGAATGTCAAATAAATCTACTTGGTGATTTTGAAACCAGGCCTTTCTACTAAACGTAGTTGCCTATATGATTTATTAGATTATAATAATTATTACAATCTGATAGATCATTACCTACGTACCTACCTATATAATACATACCTATCATAAAATAGGTCTAGGACATAATATGTACATTTAAAGTAATTTAAACAATGTTTTTAACGATATTATTTTTTGCAAATTCCATTTTATGCCCAATAGACTTTTAGAATCAAAGGCCCATAGCTTATATTATTATAAAAGTAAAATTATCATTCCCTCAAGTTGACGACGGCGACGTAATAATAAAACGAAGTTACTGGATAGTGATTAGATGTAGGTACCCCCTAAATTATAATTTATATATTTTTATAGTAGGTACATAATAATTAAATAATTATTTGTCTAACTAACAGATAACAAAGTAAATTCAGTTCTTATTTGTAATATTTCATTCATAAATAGAGGAATAATAAAACTAAGTAAATTAGTAGTTAGGGAGTACTTTTTAGGTATACATTTTATGTAAAAGAAGGAAACGTCTATCTATACCTATAATAAGAACGTTTAAAACGTTAATATTAATTTTCAATCATTCATTTATTTCTTAAATAGAACCACTGTTTGTCATAAAGATCAAAGTTGGAATATATTTATTTATTTTATATAAACTGTACCTACATAGTTATATGCTATAAAAATAAATTATTTTTAAAGGCAGCTTTAACAATACAGGATCAATAACTTTAATTTACTTAAGTATAGGGTACCTATTGATAACTTAAACATTTATATTTAATAATGATGTGATGACAAAGGTCCTGTGAACAATCAAATTAACACATATTCAGGTTTGCAGGGTTTTGTTAAACATAAAGCACCTCTATTAACAATACATTGCTTATCTACATAAACAGAAAAATGGGACGTTCTTCACTGAACAATAGATTAGGTATCACTATAATAAATCCTAAAGAAATGCACTACAATCACATGTCATATCTATACAAAATATATACCTACTTATTATAATACTTCTATCAACTTTGTACCACATGTATATCTATATTCCACTTTAGTTAAACAATCGCGACGAGCGCTCTCTAAACAGGTAGGAAGGCTATCAAAAGGAAGATTAAAATGATAGAAAGACAATAAACTGAATATCAGTACTTTAGTAGGTATTTATGTACTTATGATACATAAAAATAAATAACAGTTATAATGAACTATATGTTATTGCCATAATAATGTTACATACATTAGTTTTTAACTCGACATTTATTTTCCTCTTCACGTTTTATCGCGATTTCATCTAGCTATTGTGATTCATACTTGTATTTGGTAGGTACATGCCTTTTTATATAGTTAACGTGACGGTTTAACACTTACGATATAGGTTTTACATATATTCAGAAAGATAAAAGTAATAAACGAATATGTGTGAATACCCAACACGCTGAATCCAGTCAGCCTGTAACCACGGCTACTGTGTTCGCGTTGATTCCCTGTACGTATTCATAATTAATGAAAATCATGGAACGCGAAAGTTTAAAAGTTAAGTATTGTATATATATACACGTTTGTATAAAGAGTTCGTTCCAGATCAGGCGACTACTAACTTTAATAGGAGAACAGCCGGCCCAGGCCGGCTGTTCTCCTCAATTTGTAGTCCAACTAATTAAACAAACTTCTATTAATACAAAAATCTTAGCCGTCCATCGTTTTATATTACTTATATCAAAACCAAATATCGGCCAGTAATTTCTGTAAGTAATACAGTAGAAACTGTTCAGTATCGCGTATTGATAACCCACAAAATCTCGTAGGTACTATAAAGTAATTGCACGTTTAAACTCAAACGATTTTCATTGAGTGATGGCGCAATGGTTTGAATAGTTACCTCCCCAATGGCCACCGTTTCGAATGTTATGGCTATAGGTTCATTACATGCCAGCAATATTTATTGGAATTTACAGACAGTTTTTCTGAATTTGGGTGTACTCCAAAGAGAAATTAGTTATAAAAAACCTGAACCTGTCATTAAGTTTCATCCTAAATAAGAAGGCAGGCTTTTCATCAAAATTTATAATACTAAAACCGAAAATGCCGCGTAAGACTCTCTACATATACATTTAATGACTATGATTCTTTGTAATTATCGCTACTAAAATAGATAACTTAAACATGATCTACTCCAAAATATTTATCGTTTATATTCTTAAAAGTACATAGCTGACTATCCAACTAGCCAGCATTCACCACTAGAACCTATGTATGTACCTCACTATTTCACCTCATTATTATCTTTAACACTGCCCTGGAACAAGTTTGCGACAGCAATAGTTTTCAAGAATCAGGTCAGCTAAAATATAAAAGTCTTTCATTTAATTTTAGGAAGGGCGTTTTTAGTATGTGCTGAGTATTTCATTTCATATTTTGCCAACTTGTACTTATAGTCCCAAAATATCTCTTATGGAAGCACTTATATGATTATAAAAATACTTATATCTGTTAAAAGAAAGGCATATTGATAACGCAAAATGTATAAAACAAATAATGTTACACCAGTTTAAAATTCTTAGGTAGGTTTACGTAGATACCTACGCATTGTTTTACTCTATATTAAAATTTATAAAAAAATATACAAATATTATTTTCACGTTTTCATTGTGTAAAACTATATTGAACTGCGGCATCCTTAGACGTTACGCTGAGTAGATAACCTCTCTAAATAACAGATTGTTTCAAATGGAACACCAAAAATTTGGTTGCGTGCCATTGAAACAGTTAGTTGCGCAACTATAAATGGGTTCATAAGAACAATATCAAGAGTATCTAGTCGCCTTATCACATTGACAAACGCAATATGACTATTATATTGTTATCTAATAGGTATTATATTGAAGACATGGAACATCTCTGCCAAGTATATTCTTTCTTGAAAAATGAAGAAATGCCTAATTATAGTAACTAATTATCGATACCTAGCCAATTTTGAAGCATTTGAGTCAAACTTTTATCAGAGAGAAGAATAATAATAACTAATTTTATATTTTTGTTAATAATTACATTAAGTAATAAATTTTATGTTTTACTTTCAAAACGTAACACAGAACTAAAGATACGTGGTCTGATAGTTGTACAGTAGCGTATTTATGTATAATGACAGCACATACTATACCTAAATACTCTAAAATACCACAGAACACAAACATTAAAATGTGTGAAATGTATGTAATACTTACTAGTATTATCTACTCATTGTAAGAACCAGTCACGCAAATAACCTTGTTGCCATACCGGTATACTCATCATACAAACACTACATCGGTCAATCAAAAGTCTAAGACGTTGATGGAGTATGTTAACATCTTAAAACTGGTGTAATCGTTGAGAGATTTATATACTTTATGTAATACATGATATCTATATACACTAATATGCTTTTAACATGTAACTAATCCACTTTGTAAATATCCTCAGTGGCGAAAATGGCAATGAGAGTAAATGAACGTTATTTTATTGTATATGTCCTTATAAAAGTTCTAGCTGAGTCTACCAGATCTAGCATCAGTGATAACTCCCCAGAGTTCAATTATAAACTCATCTGTAAACCCAAATACTTGTAGATCGCTGTCATCTATGGCGTTTGCAAGTTGCATAGAGTTCGTTTTTCCTTCGGCAAGATCCCACATCTGTGACGCAAGATCTGTGTCGTTGATGCCCATGAAAGACTCTAGTAAGCAGTTGATCTTCTCCATGCCTGCTTTAGATATATCGTCGTGCTGAAAATAAATTAATAACACACAATTAAAATAAAGTAATTGACATTAAAGAATGAAGAAAAGAGGCTCGCAGAATCGGTAGGTAAACCTACTAACATTTACAGTCTGTCAAATGCCAGACATGCCTTCTGAACAGACTACCTACCAGAAGGCCAAAACGATTTATTCATATCGATATGTAGGTTTTCTAAACTACTTAGTATCGATTTCTAAATAGTTACAGAATCAGAACAGAAATATTGAAGAAATCGATTTTAAATTCCCTCTTACGAATATTGTAAAAAAAAAACATTTCTAACTTTTCCTGTTTTGTAAATAAATCTAATTATTCAAAATGCGACTTTTAACTTTAACTTGACAATTGTTAGTACTACATGACTAACCGTTGCCGTGTGTTGGATTAGTAGATAAAGCGGTTGAAATTCGAGATAGTTGCGTAATGCAATTAACAGCTTGCATGGCGTAGTGTCATCAGACGCCGATTGTTCCGTGTCTATCGGTACTTTCTGTACGTGAACCTTCTATACCGGTGAAAATTCCCATGATAAAGATATTTCCCAGCACTGATGCTCGTTTTTTGACTGACGTTTTACTGACATTATCAAAGCCGTTCTTAGCCAATTCGTAGTACCTAAACGTTAGTTTGCAATTCGGCCCTTACTAACTATCTGGCATGTTTTCGAAAATAATGAATATTGACGTATGTTATTATTTTCTCGCTTGTCACTGAATGAAATAATTTATGAAAAATAACTCAGATAAGGCGATGCTTAATAAACTATAATATGTGTTAAGCATTTCAGAACAGCTAACCAATATGCCCGTAGTGGGCAAAACATTGTTTTTGTTTATTTTGAATTGCTAAAATGTTTTGCGAATTAGAATTAATATGCTAAGGGACCTAGTTGCCGACTATTGTACAATTCTGTAAGAAAACGCTTATTTACGCTATAAATGACCGAAAAAAAAAAATTTGTAAGAATTGTAAATTCTTACACAAAAAGTAGATACAGTGTGTGGAAATACATGATACATATACATTGCGTTTCACACATATAGAAATTGCGTTTGTTCCAGTATGTTATACCATACCTAGTTATACGTAGTTGCATTATAACTTGCTTTAATTAAGTTCTAATTGTATTGTTAAGAGTTAGGTATACAATCTTTTATTTCAGCTAATTTCCATTACGTGATTTTCTTATAATTATGACTAGTTACTACAAACCGTGCAAATGATGCAAACGAGATTCGGTTTTGTTTAATTTTATCAGTGGTATTAATACAGGAGTAGAGGGCAGACTTTTATCAAAGAAATTATTCGGATAGTAATCTAATGAGTCATTAGTTTATGTTGTTGGTCATATTTTTGTAATGACAACTACTAACTACCTACATTAAAGTGTTTTAATTTTTTCATATACTTGTGGTTGTATATTTATTCTTTGTCTGTTGTCTATTGACTATTCTACATGGAATTCTTTAAAATGAAAGCGAAATAAAAATGTAGCACGTTCCGTGGTCCCACGTTCGTACCCACAAAAAAAAACGACGAATTGAGAACCTTCTTTTTTTAAGTCGGTTAAAAAAGTAGGACTTACCTAGAAAAGCATAGATAGAGGGAAACCACGGTATACATGTTACAACAGTTACGAAGCTCAATTAATAGTGAGAGTGACTGAATCACTCCACATCCTAACCTAGACGTTTTTAGTAAACATGTTCGATTTCGTTTTGTAGGTGTCAAGGTTACCAATGTAATAAAAATGATCGATTTCATGGCCAGTTTGCGATAACTTCACTTGGCATTTGCAAGCGACAGTAACATAAATAGTTAGGTTACAGAAGTAAATACAACCGATTGTCTTAGCATAATACGTAGGTAATTGTCTACTTATGTTTTAATAAGTATGGCCGTGTTTGAATTCAATTATCCTTGTTGAATAAAGCAAAACAGAGTAAAACAATAACTTACGTCATTTTCTATGGTAGCTTGACCATTCGCTTTGAACCGAAGTGTTTCTTTCCCTGAACCATAGTTTGTCTTTTTACCGGATTTTGCTCCACTCGTCTTTGGGCCAATACTGCCAAATCCACTCTTGAGCGGTTCTACTAATCTAATCGTGAATGTTGACCCTTTCGGAATATCTTTTAATATCTTCGCAACTTCGTAATGTCTCTTCCCAACCATATTCTCTCCTTCGAGTTTCTCAATGTGGTCTCCAACCTGAATTTGAAAGGAACAACTTTAATAATATCCAATAGCTTATTTCCTGTGCATTTCTTAATAAGGTCAATGACCACAGACACTGACACATACAGTTATGGCATTATTAAATGTCTGCGCTACCATTTAATAATTCCATAACTGTATGTTTCAGTGTATGTGGCCATTGCTGTTGACTGTTCGCGATTTTATACTTAAAATGGCGATTATGTTGTTAGGTGAGGTTTTTTATTGCATTTTTTATTAATCTATATTTTATGTACACCAAGTAAATATAACAATAGGCACATCTCATAACTAGTCATAACTATGAGGGCAGCACATTGGATAGCCACATCGCTAAGAGCAAGTTCTTCCTTGAAGGGATGTATAGTCGATGGTATCGATTGTTTCCGAAGAATAATTAACCTAGGATTTCAAATTATTAATTAGAAGTTTCGAAGTTAGAATTAATCTCGTTTTTAAATTTTTCACAAGTCTATTTGTTTGCGAGTTAGTTGCTCCTATTTCACCATGGGGCGTTATAAGACGTATATAACAATATAGTTAATTAGCTACGTCAACCTACTATAGCCTTTAGTGAATAAGAGAAGTTAATTTACGAAAAAAGTCTAAATTATACTTCGTCTTATATCAATATCGTACGTTTTTCAACGATCATAACTATGTTCTTTGTTAAATAAAATTATACTTAATAAATTAGAAATAAAAAATCTTGCTAGGTAATATTGGTAATGCGAAAGTTTGTTATTTCTTGTCGCTGAAACAGCTGGACGAGTATAGATGTTCAAATAGCATAAATACCCGGCAAAAAAAGTGTTATAATACAAAAACAGCTATTTCGAGAAAATACTTTTATGCCGGTGAATTGAACAAGACAGCTCAGTGAAAAAGGGAACTCTGTTCCTTTTCCACTGAGCTAATAACGATGTTTTTACAGCTGGCCAAATGCAATATTTGCTATTCAATGCTATAAAAATGTCAAAATGTACCTAAGATGTGATATGACACTTTTTTGCCGGGTGGCAATATACCCTATAAAAATAAAGATGATCTTTTATCCCGAAAACCCCACGAGACCGAAAACTACGCGGCCGAAACCGCAGGGCATTCACAAAATAGTAAAATAAAAACGGAATTTCTATTAAAATAGTTTATTTAAAGAATTCAAATTAGTTGAGTTTGCTAGAATCGCAGGCTATATGACAGGTCTGTGCTGTGATTTACATCACGTCATTAAAATAAATAGCAATAATAAAATGACTTAGCTAAGTAGGAACATTAAAAAAATGTACTTATTAATAGGTTAATAATTAGAAAAACAATCAGTCTTCTGTTTCAATGAAAATGTTTAATGGCCCTACATATTAATCACTAACTTATGATAGAAAAAGTCTACGCATTGAAATTGGTAATAACGTTTAAACTCTTAAATAATACAGGATCTTACAATGATAAAAGAAGCTAAATAATCCGGTGAAAATAGACGTTCCAGGTTACAATAATTCGCATACACCTGAAAATTTATACAAATGCTGGGAATGGAATGAAAAAAATGGGAATACCATTATAACGTCACGTCCGAACGAAACGTCCCCATCAATCCTACAATTATGCAAAAAAGTTATTACATTCAATAAAGTTCGCAAATATGGCTTATTGCATTTTTCAGCCAAAGGTATTGTAGATCATGCAATCCTACCAATATTATAAACGTGAAAGTTTGTGAGGATGTGTGGATGTTTGTATGGTTGCTTCTTACGCAAAAACTACTGAACCAATTGCGATGAAACTTGCTGTATAAACTATATAGATAGCTGGAGGCCTGGATTAACTATCTCTATTTTTTATTCCGATATTCCCACGGCATTGGGACTTACGCGGGCGAAACCGCGGGGCGCAGCTAGTTATCTATAAAAATTGTCCTTACATGTTTTTTCTAAGAATTACCATTTAGGAGTTGAATCCTTGACGAACGTTGACCACACTATTTTTATTTCATGTGTAGGTAGATGAAACAAATCATAAGTGAGGTAATTTTGAACCCTTATAGTAAGGCTGGAAAATAGGTAGGTACTATTTATGGAGCAGTGTTCTTTACTTATTATAATCAAAGTACAATGCATACGTAATATGACATTATGCTGCACAAGCGAACGTAATGGTCATTTCCATTGTTTTGTGTGTAGCGGATATTAACTTGCGTTTATCAACGTTCTACCAGACAACATTTCTTCGTCTATAAGTTTTTAATTCAAAACGTAGGTAACTTTTGTAGATACGATTTTTACGCGAATTGTCTAATCAAATAACCATATTTGATTAGACAATTCGCGTAAAAATACACTACAATACAATACACTCAGAACACGCGTGTACATATTTATATACCCGAACCCTTCTTTTCCTAAAATAAGTGTAGCCTGAATTACTCCTTATTACACCAGCTATCTGCCAGTGAAAGTCCCGTGGAAATCGGTCCATCCGTTCCGGAGGTTAGCCGGGACAAACAGACAGACACTTGAATTTTATTTATTTATATCGATGAATATATTAAAATCCGTTATAAACGCATAAAATTGATAAATAAACGACTTTATTGAGAAGAATTTAAAAGAAATATCATTATAAACGATTTCATCTATAAATATATGTTCTTTCAAATTCAATCATTCTATCTAAAAGCATATTGGATATTATATTTAAAATCATATAAGTAGGAAGGAGGGCCTAAGGGATGCATGATCCAAGGATTCCTTTATTCAGTTTATACCTGACGGTCTGTCTGTCAAGACCATTTTTCTCAAGAACACGTGCACGCATCAAGTTGAAATTAATACCAAATACGTGTGTCTGCGGTCCCTTGAAGCTGTAAAAAATGCAACCTTCCAAGTCAACGCAATCAAAAGATACGGCCATTTAAGCCTTAGATTTGACCAAATTTCAATTCGCAGGTAAATCAAAACCTATAGGGTACTTTCCATTGACCTAGAATCATAAAATTTGGTAAGCTCACAGCTCAAGTAAAGGAAAAAATCCGAAGGTCGTTAATTTGTTGTTATATCTGTCTGTCTGTCTCTGTGTCTGTTAAGACCCTTTCCTCAGGAACTCGTGGAGACATCAAGTTGAAATTAATATTAATTACCTATGTCAGCGGTTTCTTGAAACTGTAAAAATATCAAGCTTCTAAGTCAACGCAATCAAAAGATACGGCCATTAAGCCTTAGATTTTAACAAATTTGAACATTTCGCAGGTAAATCAAAACTATAGGGTACTTCCAATGATATTATATACAAATCATTGGGTACTTCCCATTGAACTAGAATCATGAAATTTGGTAAGAAGCAAGTTCTGACAGCACAAGTATTAGGAAAAAAATCAGAAAGGCGTTAATTTGTTTTTATATCACATAAAAAAAGTAGTTTTTGTAATTAGAAACTTATATTTTGCGGTTGGAAAGTTGACTGTGTCGTAAATCTATATATGGGACAGTATTTTTAGAACTGAAAAGTTATGTTTGTCTTTGAAAAAGACACACAAAAATCTTCGAGATGCACTTACCATCTATACAAGTTTGTTTCTAACGGAACCTTCGGTGCGCGAGTCAGACTCGCACTTGTCCGGTTTTTTTAATTTCTATAAAACCTAGCGTTACTTCGAAAGTTCGTCTCTAGAGAAAAAGGTAATTACTTTCTCGAATTATAACGTTACTTTTCAATAATAAGCCCTAACAGACCGGTCACAACTAGTTGTAACTGCACGAGACGTTTCGAATTTATATCAGTACTAATCCGCTCATAATATATCCTGTACTCTAGTAACTATGGGAATAGTTGTTATAGTAACGTAAAGTATGAGCCAAGCCGCGTCTGTGATAAGGACAACACTTCGGTTTGTTGTGACTTTGTGAATGAGCCAGAGATAGTGATCGCCGTGAAGTGTAAGGCAAACACTCGCTCCCACTCTGATTTGGTAAACCGTAAACCCTAAAACTTGATTTCGGTGAAACCATTTTGTTCAAAACTATATGAGCTATCAGCTTTTAACTATAACAAAAGTGTGCCTTATATAGGTATACACCTACTAGAGATAAGGAGCTTAATAATATAAGTTCTGGTTACTTTTGAAAATATCTTGGATTTCGCTTATAGTTTTGATTTCAGTGGTACTGATTTCAGTGTTTTTGGGGGAAACATCGAAGTAGCTGACCTAAAAAGTTAAAATGAAGTAGTTACATATATGTAGTTTTATTTCCAACAACGTATTAGCTCGGGCAGTTTTTGTAATCTCATCGGCTGAATGTCTACTACATTCGGCCCTTTCTAAAAATAGGTACCACCGGCTTGCTACAGATACACAAAAAATCGTTCAAAGGAGTATTATTAACTCATGTATAAATAAGGTAAGGTAGATGTCGAGATCCGTCCTGAGAATTCACTTTACATTTTTTTAAATTTAATCAAAACGCTTAAAACAGAATAAGTAGGTAGTATATTCTAAGTTCTACGAAAGCGATAAGTGTTTCGCCGTTTCGTTGAGCCTTGAAACTACCTCTAAGTCCTAGTTCAACAGCTTGTAATGTTTTGGAAACTAAAATAGTTTTAAGAAATTGTTTTAATATATATCCCCGATCGTATTAGTTGATGGTTGGAAACCATCATCTTTCGAGATGCAAGCCAACTCACCTGCCCGTGGTGCACTCTGCTAAACAGCAAACGGGGCAATGGGGCCCAGCCAACATG
This sequence comes from Euplagia quadripunctaria, assembly GCA_963859945.1. Classification (NCBI taxonomy): domain Eukaryota; kingdom Metazoa; phylum Arthropoda; class Insecta; order Lepidoptera; family Erebidae; genus Euplagia; species Euplagia quadripunctaria. The sequence goes on along the minus strand of OY982562.1, from coordinate 15,644,702 downwards.
CAATGAACCAGCGTGGCTTGTTATGGACCAAATGCCCAAAAGGCCCAAAGGATAAACGAATAAAAAAAATCGAAATTAGGCTCCGGCAACTCCAGCAGTTACAGCGGTGTAGACGGGCGTGAAAGCGACTTGCTAAGAATCTCTGGGTGATATTCGACCAACCGTCGAACGACTAAGACAAACTGCATAAAGGACACCGATACACTCAATATTCTCGCGTAAAATGTCAGGAGTTTGATGAAAGACGAGCGTGTAGTCGAGCTTGAAAACGCTTTAAAGGACTGCAGTAGAACCATAAAAATCAAACACAGAAACAGGAATAAATTAACAACCCATACTATTAACTTATGAAATATATTATGTATATATATATTACTAATAGATAAGCAATAAATATATATATGTAACAATAAAAAGTAACAGCAGAATACAAGGAAATAGACAAAGAAATCAAATGTAAAATTAGAAAATATTTAAGAAACCAATTTAATAAAAGCAGCTCTGGAAAAACACTTTTCTGTTGGAGTATCAAAACAAGGAAGAGTATGTAAGCAGTTCAATAGACAAGGACAGCAAAACACAATATACTTAGTACACGTAAAATTCTAGAAACAGCCACCACATTTTACTAATCTTTGTATTCCGACCACTCTATCACTCTTTCAATTGCTAATACAGATTACAGTCTCTCAAATTCCATCTGTTTAAAACCATACTATAATCAGGAAATATCCCAAATACATTGTGGCAATCTAATATAACTTATCCTGATGCACAAAAAAGGCGAAAAAAGTGACATCAAAAATTATCGACCTAACTATAATTCTAACATCTTACATTTATAAAGCTTCCATTAAGGTCCTATAGAACCATATATCGCATAATAATAAACCGCAAAACTGGATGAATAGAAAAACCCAATAGAAAAAACAAAATTTCGCCCTAACGTCTCAACAACTGTGGTGTCTCTAGACACTAAGCCAACTGTTAGTAATACACCGAATTTAACAAACCAGTGTATTTGGACTTCGAGGATTATACGAAGGCCTACGAAAGCATTAAACATTCAGATCTCTAGAAAAACAGAAACTGGAAAAACCTTAATCGAACATCAAACTAAATAGTCCCTGACCTGCGTTCAAAATTCAAAAGGATGTTAAACAGGGTGATCTGCTCTCTTCCAAATAATTCACGAGCAGACTTGAGGAGATATTCAGAACACTGGCGGCTTCATGGGAGAAAGAGGGCATCAGCTTCAACAATAAGGAACTGAAAACCTTTGTTTTACCGTTGATATTGTCATTTTTGCCCTCACAGTCTTGGAACTACCGACAATGCTCCACCCCCAACTATCAATGTGTTATTACCACTACTCATAATTTTACGTTAAATTTGCAAACAAGCATGATAATATCATCATTGCCAATCCTTGGCTGAGCAGGCGGATACTTAATTTTAGCTTGTACTTTCCAGACTCCAGGGTTAAAATATCCCCGCTGAACCTTTATGATACTTTGATCATGGTATATTTGATCGAAGACATAATCCAGTAAAAAATATCTAAGCTCTGGTTCACAATAGGTCGATTTACAGTTTTATGCTGTCGCCAAATTAACGAGACGGCACTTTATAGAACGTTAGCCCCAACAAAGCACCTTCAACGACGTAGGGTGTGTCACCTTCAAATACAGTTTTTACCATGAGGGCACACGGGGCCCGTGCCCAGGGCCCCCATTTTCACGGGGGGGCCGAAAGCCCTTATTTAAAGCAGTATCTGGACAACCTGTTGTTTTCGTTTGAGTCTCGACCTTACAAAAGCTAATAAAATCATTTAAATTAAAACATATTTTTCTGAGCGTTGAAGATGCTACAAAAATATTTCTTTGCTTAATGGTTACCAATCTTAATGGAGACCGCTCGCAGCTAAAGAGAATAATAACTGGTTTAGATTTATAAATCACAATTTTACATGCACAATTTGCTAATTAATCAATTACGTGAATAAAAAGTGAATACGTTAAAAAAATAGATTTTTCTGTTGTGCCAAATAAGTAAAATATATATAAATACATTGTATCAATTTTACTTTCCAACAGGGCCCCAAATTTCGTATGCTTCGTATGCCCGGTATGCTCTAAGACGGCCTTATTCATATAGTCTCGATATTTCCAGGGTTTAATCCGCTTACTGCTCCCCTATCTTGCTCCTAACTATACGAACGCTCAGTAAGTGTTCCCATGGCGCCATCAGCCATTTTAAACTACACCTAATTATTCGCTATTTAAATCGTAGCAGTAGCATTTTATCCAACACTAAAACTGCGTTTTAAACTACTGGGTTTAGTATTATATTATTTATTATATCTTACGGTGTCTATCGCTTGATCATAGAAAAAAATATTACCTGGATGTCTAAGAAATTTCTCTTCAGTACCTACAACACTATCTACTAAGTATGTTCTATCAACGCAAATTAACATGCATAGCCGGAAGATATATCATATTAGCATATACGTTCATAGATCCTATTAAACCACGGAATATACATATAGATTATATCCTGCTTAAATAAAAAATACTCTTAAACTGTATTATTCGATGTAATTTAAATTGAACCGGTTATTTGAAATAAGTAAAGATTGAACAGCCTGATTTCTGTTCTGTTTGTTCGTACCTATCTACCAACCTCCCTACTTACATTTTCATAGACTATTATAAGACCGCCTATTATACTACTGCTGCTTAATAGGTATTATATTCTGTTTGGTTTCTATTATTTTTGGTGTGCAATAAAGAGCATTTGTCTACCTGTATAATATTTTTTTTTTGTTGTAAAAAAAATATTTTTTTACAACCAAATTTGGCTTTGAAAAAGAAACATTTACTTAAACCACTGAAAAGCCATGATTCTAGCATGCAGTTACAATAAGTTTTTTTTTAAATATCTATCCGTTTACAAGTTATGACCGTTTGAATTTCCGGGTAATTTTGACTCTGTTTCTTATAAAAGCAGGTGGAACGTGTAAAGTAAAATATTTTAAATCGTACATATTTTTTTTTCGAACTATAAGCTCAGTTTTTGAGAAAATCCATATAAAATCTAACCTAAAAAAATTACAAAGGATGTTTTTATGGATTTTCTTAGTAACGGAATGAAAAATTCCAAAATAAAATATACGTACGATTTACACATTCCACCTACTTTTAAGTAAGTGTTCCTTTTTCAAATACACCCTGTATATAAGTACATTTCTTACAACAAAGAAATATGTACCTATGAAAGTAAGTGTACCTATACTTAGGTATCTAACGTAAATACGTAACGGTCAGGACGGTCGCCTGACCTTGTCAACAACCTTGACGATCGCTCTACCCAAAACAGGTTGTATCACATAATCTACCTCTTCAAATTTATTATTATTACCTATGCGCCGGCAAGAAAAAATGTGTTCGAGATATCTTCGGTTATTAATATAAGTAGAAATAACTATTCAGTAAAAACTCTGGCTAAAATTAAAAGGGCTAATAAATGTAATGAAGGTATGGAAGTAAGTAGGTATATATCAGTATAAAATACCTATATATGTACATATAGAGCAGCTATAGAGTTGAGGGCTAGGAGAACTACATACTCTTATTATGGACTAGCAGTGCCCCGCGGTTTCACCCGCGTAAGTCCCGATCCCGTGGGAATATCGGGATAAAAAGTACCTATATGTTAATCCAGATCTCCAGCTATCTACATACCAAGTTTCATCTCAATCTGTTTAGTAATTTTGGCGTGAAAGAGTAACAAACATCCATACATTCTCACAAACTTTCACGTTTATAATATTAGTAGGATAGGATTTTGAACTTAAAAAGTCGCCACTGATATGTGAAGGGTGCAATCTTAGATTATATATACCTATATATAATCTAAAGGTGCAATAATGTAAATCTCGAGTACGTATTTCGAAAAAGCAAATTTTTACTTTTTAGAAAGCAAAACAAACAGCGTCATCGTAATTTAATTTTGTATTTGTTGGAGTCAGTCCTTCGGACATCAGTTTGTAGTTTAGTTAATAAAAAGGAAAAATACATACATCAATATGTGGTATCCCAGCTACTATAGACCCTTCCTTTATTCTTTTGATGAAAGCGTATCCGGCACCATTATCCGTGATCGTCAATCCTAGAGCATCTTCAGTCTTTACTATTTCAATTTCTTTCGGTCTACCTTTTCTATGTGCAAATATAAAATCTTCTAATCCTATTTGACCACCTAAAAGCTTCTTCATATCCACTTTGTGAGTGTTCAGCGTGCAAAATAGAATCTGAAACCAAAGAAATACTTTTAGCATGGGACAGTTATTGGTCATTACCTTATTCAATGCTATTACCCTAATTAGCCACGCCTGATTTGGTGCGTGACAGAAAGTGATTCAATATTGTTTATTGGTACCTATAGATTATAATTGGCAAAATGATTTTCAATGATAAATTTTCGTACGGAGATTATTATTTGATAACAGATTCAAGAATCTCGTACGATCGGTTAAAGTCTACTTATAAAGTAGTTAAGACGTCGCTCGTTTAGTTTGGTCGTAAATCAATCAAAATCCTACACCTGATGCGCGAGAGCGACGGAACTTTCACCCCTTGAGATTTGAAAAGTTAAGAAACAGTTTTGTGCTGTATCTTGTCATCGTTCCTATTTATTGCTACCTATTACAAAGCGAAGCACCGATCGTGTCGAAAAAAAAAACAACTAAAACTACAAGGTGTTCTGTTGAGGATCGACCGGTTGCTGAGAACCGGGGAAGTAACTAGGTAATATATTATCTGTGACCGGGGTATGATTAAGGAAAAAACATTCCTGGAAGTGTTGCCAACCCTAGTCTAGAGAAAAACTGTATTTGTGCTTTAAATTTTTGGAGAAAACAGTAAATATTAAAATGAAAAACCTACAGTTTTTTAACATGCTTTTATTAGCTTAAGCTGTATGTAGGGATGTATTATGCATCTATCAATATGACAGCATCTTCGTAATCTTCTCACCGTCTTCAAAGACACGAAAGCGTGTTTTCTTTTGTTTCCTTCTTCTTTCCTTCATACACAAGGCTACGCAAATCTTTGATACCCATCGATTTTAGTCTCTAAGCGACTATCGCAATCCAAATTCATAGAGGGTCGTACACAGGCACTTATCGCCGGCATGTTGTTCATTCGTCGCCTGTTGTTTGCCAACAATTTGAGTTAGTGTAAGAACTACGCAACAAATCAAATAGGTGGCACTAGCAGCTAATAAAAAACTGTAGATGCCAAGCCCTAAACTAACAACTGAAAAAATTCCAGAAAACTGTAAATCTACAGTTAAAAGTGTAGGGTTGGCTACACTGCCTGGAAGTAATAGACTTCGCCGTCGCAGTCTTTTGTGCTAGTGCCTCGGTCTATCCTACTCGTCACCGGTAGAATAGTACATAATCATGAACATAGAGATCGCAACTTCTCATGTAGTTCCCTAAGCAAGGGCGTAGCTACCGCTGTATCAGCCGTATCAATGATACGGGGCCCCTGGGCTACAGAGGTCCCTAACGTGTGTAAGCAAAAATTAGTAAAATGTTATCCACAATGTCACTTAATCTCGTGCTTCCCGGGAAAAAGACATATAAAAAAACTGTCATACGTGCCTATAGAGAGTTTTCACTTCAGAAATGATAAACGTCAAAAAGGCAATCTCTTTTTAAGATCTCGTACCTCAAAAAGTAAAAAAGGAACCCTTATAAGATCACTCTCTTGTCCGTCTGTCGGTGTGTCACCACCGATTTTCTCAAGAACAGGTGGACCTAGCAAGTTGAAATTTATACCAGATACTGAGGTCTATAGTCCCTATTAAGTGTATAAAAATCAAGGTCCTGAGTCAACACGATAAAAAGGTATGGGCAAATTTAGATTTTCGTGAAAACTTGTAAGTACCAAAATTTACCTTAATTTTCAACTTTTTTTATTTTTCGGAATTTTCCCTTTACTTGTGTTGTAATACCTTGCTTTTAACCAAAATTGACAATTCTAGGTCAACCGGAAGTACCCTATAGGTTTTGGGTCGAAAACCTATGGGGTACTTCCTATTTACCTAAAATCATGAAATTTGGTAAGAAGCAAGATCTGACAGTACAAGTGAAGGAACAAATCCGAAAGTCGTTAATTTGTTGTTATATTACATAAAAAAAAGTTTTTTATGACTACAAACTTATATTTTGCAGTTGGATTGTTCACGGTTGGTGCGTTCACGGTGCGGTTGGTCGTTAAGTTTGTCTTTCGAAAAAGACGAGAAAAATTCTTTGAGAATTGATTCCCGAGACTGACGTATACAAGTTTGTTTGCTTACGGAACTCTCGGTGCGCGAGTCAGACTTGCACTTGTCCGGTTTTTTTCCCGGGTTAAGCGTGCGCCCAAAAGTTGGCAACATTCCCGTTTAAAGCATTTTTGTTTCTTTTGTGAGAAATCTTTACCCTTCATTTGGGCCCCCCAACAAATTTTGATACAGGCATCCTCCAAGGCACGCTACGCCACTGTCCCTAAGCCTCAATTTGCTCCGTGAGCACGCCAGGCGCTACGAAAAATAATAATATTTAAGTTACTTATATATACTCGCGTAAAATTCCATAATATTTATAAGCAAACGAGTTTGTTAAAGAGGCCTAAATAATGTTGAGGATTCGGACTTCCTGGCAACAGCCAGTTCGAGTCACGGGTATGCGAAGTGACTAGCTTACTTTCATTCTGGGGCGGCAGTAGCGTACGGACCAAGGCGTCGGACTTGCGATCAAGTGATTGCGGGTTCAAACCCTACCTTTTAATTTAGCTGCTGAAGGGGTTAACAAGTATACCTAAGCTTGCCTCTTATTACGTGAGTGTAGGGCTGCCATCCGTCCGGGTTTCCCCGGATTTATCCTAGTTTGGAGGGCGTCCGGGGAGCGTTCGGGAGGGGTTTTCAAAAAGTGTCACACTCTGTGGCAGGGGCAACTTATAATTATTAGATGAGCAAGCTGTTTAATTTAATAAAAAAATAGAATCGGCGTTTTTTTTAAGGTATCCGGGAAAGTATCTCGATTTCACACATGTGTCCGGGATTTTTGTAGAGCTTGTCCGCCGTCGGCAATTTAAGTGATGGCAGGCCTACGTGAGTGGGACCATATTATAGTTGGCAAAACGTGGGTGTTTAATACGCCACTGCCTACCCTTCGGGGATGCAGGCGTGAGTGTATGTTATGTATGTGTAGCTAAATAAAGTTTGTCTGTGGTAATTGAAATTCGTGTTTAGAATACATCTTCACAAACTTTCACATTTATAATATTAGTAGGATTCGTCAACAAATGCCTTTTTCTTTAAAGATTAATTACTCTTTCTATAATTTAATTTGATTTAGCGATAAACCTTGTACTTAGCTGTATGAGTTAGGAAAAAAATGATCCACTGTTACCCATTCTCCCCTACCTAATGATTTAGAGACGGTACCCAACACCTCAGCTGCAAAGTAATGTACAAAAATGTGAGTTTGATTTTTAAATTATGCAAACCAAAAAACCCATTATATTATAATGCTGTTTTAGTGTTATACTAACTTATCAGATTGTCGGTGAATAATCAGGCGGCTTCCTTAATGTTTGCAATATTTACATGAAAAGTTAATAGGTAGGTAGGTACCTACGCAAAATGACAGCGCAAGTGCAAAATTGTTACAATAAGTAGGTACATGAAACGCGGTCGTCAGAGTATCAGGTATGACCACTAAGGTCCTTGACCTAACAGCGTGTAGCTATCGCACATAATTATACGGCGGCGAAGCGTATCTGCACTCACTTGCCTCGTTTATATATCACATGAGAGAGACTGCGCCCCTGGGCTGATCCACTTCCTGGCCGCTCAGCCGTGCGTACATCCGCACACAATGACATTTTATTATTATATTCACCTATCTAAATACTCACACACAATCAAAGTTACGACACATTTCCATATTTGCTAACTTCAAACATAAATCATATTACGTAAATTTATTATTATTTATCACTTATCACATTTGTACCTACCTAAATGTAATAAGTTTATTCATATTCATTTTATTGACAATATCGTACACTTAATATGCAGAAGTTACACATCATTATGTGTTTGATTATGTATTTTAGTAAACTATTAAGACCGTAGTTACTAAACCCTCTGGCAACACGCTAATTGATATAAAAGTGTCTAAAAGATATATTTACAAAAATAAATTCATTATTATTATCCTTATCATCACGGGGATTGTTCTCTAGTGTGATAGTTTGTTGAAATAAGAAAATGAAATATCACTTATTCACGATCACGACTATTCACAAACAAAGACAATTATCTAATTAGCTCCTTTACCTGTTCTCTTAGCAGGTATACTTAAGAATTTACGGGTAAAGTCGGTCGAACATAGTCGGTTCTTCACATACGTAATTTTAGTTGCCCGATATCACCAGAATGATTAACACACGCATTTTATTCGTCATCTCTGGAACAAGGTCCCAAGTGGGAAGGCCTATCACCATTTAGAAGAAGCAGTTGCACTCCAAACGTTGAAAAACCAAAATGTTTTCTGTTTTAAAACATAAAACGTGGAGGAATATTGTATTTTATAAGCTGTATAATAGTATTTTTGTAACTAACAGCAGTTTATGTTCAAAGTTGGATTTTAAATTATAAATACAATTTTTACATTACTTCACTGTTACAGACTATACCTCGGTATTGAATTATAGGCGGTAAAAACCATTCAAAGATTACAACAAAACCTAATTCCATTGCACTATATAGGTATACAAAAATATTGGTCATCTACATAGCTTTTACCCGCGGTGGCTTCGCCACTTTGCTCACATTACAGCTATTTTTCTATCCCTCGGGAACAGTACTTTTTTCGGGAAGAATTTAGGGTACCTATTACCCTGTTACCTTTCCTGTACCCCTGACAACGTGTATACAACATTTCATGATGATCGGTTAAGGCGTGAAAGCGTTACAAACAAATGAACAAAAACGTCACTTTCGCATTTGGACCGATTTAAGCAAAAATGATCTAATCCACAACCTCGATGATTTTGATTTTTTGTGACCTATGTACTCCGAATAAGACTGAGTCTTTGATATGTTAAAATATATAGGTCACAAATTAATTAAAATAATAGGTCCATTTATAATATTAGTTAGGATTAAAAATGGTGTACATTTGATACTGAACGGCACACCGGCTAAAGGTTAAAGAGAGGCAGTTTAAATATAGACAGTTTACACAGCTTACTACAGCTTTTCCATTAGGCCTTAAGCTCTGTCTCTACATAAATTATTAAGACACAACATACGGTGTCTATTACAAAAATAATCACATTCCATGCTGTCATTAAAAAAAAAATAACTTATATGATGTCATCTGTGGTCAGTAGAGTTCGACCACATATGACACACAGAATCATAAGTAAAAATTGTCTTAGTGTTATATCATTATGTTAATGATAATGAAATAATACTAGACACATACCATAGATATTGAATACCTCGCATACTTGGTCACACTGGTCACACGTATGTTTCCTACAGGTTGCTTCTGTTTAGTTTTTAATTATTGCTCAAGATTGAGTTGTATTTATGTAACTGGTTGTGTAACGAAGAGCGATGCTACAACCTTAGTCAACTTCTTAGAGCAGTTAATAATGTACGTAAGTAGTTATGTAAATAACTCTTTAGTTGACTCGCGTCCGAATACAAACGCCCCCGTAAAATTGTTTCAATGTTGTTTGCTAGTGTTAAGAATGTTAAAAAAAGTCTAAACTATAGCCGTTCTACTGGAAAACTTCGTATTGTATTGCGAGAATCCCTTGAGAGGCGTTACAGCCTGAGAATGCAAAGTTTAAGAAGTTATTAGTACTGTTTTTCCACAAGGTCTTTAGGTCTTATGTAAAAGCAGTTGTGTAGAGAACAGACTCTTTTTCGTCGAACTGGTTCATTAACATTCGAAAGGTCATGGAGTGTCAGGATATTATACTTCGCGGTCATGTGTTAAAAGAACATTCAGCTATATTCAAAGTGCTGACTAACGATTACATAGAACAAAATGCACCAATATAATCAAACGAGATATATAGGATCACTTTGTTGTCCGTGTTTGTCAAGACCCTTTTCCCTCCCTTGTCCCTTAAAGCTGTAAAAAATCAAGCTTCTAAATCAACGCAATCAAAAGATAGGGCTATTAAGCGTTAGATTTTAACAAATTTGAACATTTCGCAGGTAAATCAAAACCTATAGCGTTCTTCCCATTGACCTAGAATCATGAAATTTGGTAAGAAGCAAAGTCTGACAGCACAAGTGAAGGAAAAAATCGAAAGTCCTTAATTTGTTGTTATATCACATAAAAAAATGTTTTTGTGATAACAGAAGTTGAACGTTGACTTTGTCGTAGACCGGTGTATGGGAAAGTAGTTTTAGAACTGCAAAGTTAAGTTTGTCTTTCGGTAAAGACGGGCAAAAATCTTCGAGAATGGATTTCCGAGATAGACGTACCTACTATCTACATACAAGTTTGTTTGCTTACGGAATCCTCGGTGCGCGAGTCAGACTCACACTTGTCCGCTTTTTTTTGGGTTGGCAGCACTGGTCCAAAGTATACAATCATCGCTCCTTGGCCTCCTTCGCCAAAACTACTACTATAGGCAGCAGGTGAAGGAACATACATAAAACCCATCTTATTTAACCGCGGTATTTTTAGGCTGACCAAAAGTTTAAATAGGTTCTCTTGAATCAAATATTCACAGATACCTATGTAAACTTTGGATTTTAATAAAACAATTTGCCAGTCGTGGCACTTTATATACCTACTATTTGTAAACTATCTATTGTGTTACCATGTCGTGTAAAACTCAATTCAAGCTTGACCGGCTTTTGAAATGTATAATAATAAGTAATTGAAACAAAAGATCCAGCGACTCTTAAGTTTTTAAGGTTTTCGTAAAATCATATGTACATATGAGTATCTACCTACCTACTAAGTACGGTTATGTATATATTATGTAAACGTAGATTGCACACAAGCAGAAACAGTGTAAATTCTATTAGCCTAAGAGCTGGCTACCAAAATCAGAAAGGATAAGGTGCAGTGAAATTTTTTATCTCAAAACCCTCCTTACTGTGTGACAAACCTGTAACGCTTACAGCCAGAAGTCGCTCCCGGGGTTGGAAGCGTGGGCTGGCGGTCAAACACGTAAATTAATCAAAATAACATCATTGAGTGCAGTCCTGAAATTTTGTATAGTTATAGTTTTTAACTGTAGAAATCGCATACCATTATGGTCAGGGATTAAACGTTATCAGAAGTCAATATCTATCCCATGGGAACCATTGTTCCGAGAAAAAAAATAGTCTATATGTTGTCCCGACCTCTTGTGAATGTTCATGAAAAATTTGAATTAAATCTATTCAGTAGTTTTTGCGTTTTGCCCGGACAAACATACAGATAAACAGACAAAAATTCTATAAACTACTTTTTTTGGCTTCGGTATTGTTTGTAGAACACACAGCAAGTATTATTTTAAAAAACATTTAATATACAGATACTCTTAGGTAACAATATAAGCAATGGCAGAAGGCTAAGTGAAGGAGATGAAAACTCAAAAACTACCACAAATTTTGCATGAATATTAGCAAGAGGTCGGGACAACATATAGGCTACTTTTTATCTCGGAACAAGGGTCCCCTGGGATAGATTTCACTAAAATTTCCACGTAAAGTATTCAACTATTACGACTATGATGACTTAGATTGTGCGATTTTTAAGTAATACATAAAAACAATGAAAACGAAATATAATTAATGTTATTATTTATCTATCCTTCGCTTGTCTACTCCTTATTTTTTTATAATTCACAAAATTTGCAATTTAAAATTTAAAAAATACATTCCTAGTTACCAACTTATGACGATATTATAATTTTTCACATACTTAGTCACCACTCTGCCTTCTGGCAGTTGTTATCTAGATTTTTAAGCAATTGATTATATGAAAACGAAATCGCCAATACTGCACTGTCATTAAAATTTGAACAATTTTTTTACAACATTATTGACTTCTGGCAACGTTTAATCCCCGAATTAGACTTCTGGCAATAATTTTACTCGATTTTTACAATGTTTTTGATTTTTGATTGTGATTTTAAAAAGTATAACTATACAAAATTTCAGTACTGCACTCAAAGATTTTATTTTGATTAAAAATTTACCTGTTTGACCGCCCACCCACGCTTCCAACCCCTGAAGCGACTTCTGGCTGTAATCGCTATGGGTTTGTCATATAATAAGAAGTGTTTTTAGTTAAATTTCCCTGCACCTTATCATTTCTGATTTTAGTAGCCAGCTCTCCGTCTATATTATCTTCATTCTCACCAGGAGACCTTGACAACGAATAAGCCTTGAGCGTTTTCACAAGCCGTGAAATACCAGGAAATTAGCGTCCGTGCCATTTTCATAGCTGACCTTTACGGCACGAAACGGTCGTTAGACCAAAGCTGGCAATAAGTAACCATAATTAGAATTGATAACACTATCGTGGACATTTAAATGATGATAAAATCAATTAAAATTCTTAGTATTCAAGTGTGATAATTACAGACGAATGTAAATATTTAAATTTTGTTATCAAATATTATCATAGATCTACTAAACTTGTACTTTTAAGTATAATAACCTGTAATATCTTACCCAGGCCGCCAGGTGAATAAACATGTTACGTACAATAAATACATATAATTAGAAAATGCCAGATGTAGCGATGCAATGTGGTTACAATAACGATTGGATGGACGTAAGGTAGGGTTCGTAGCGTTAACAGCAAGCAAAACGCAAAACAAATTATTTTTAAGTTGAACTCTGTCAATTTGTATCATATTTTTCATTAAAATAATTTCTTAATGTCTAGAACGCATCAGTCTGATTTCTGATACAAGGAATGCAGGGCTGTCCTGTTTTGAAAAAAAAACCTGAGAACTAATATACCTACAGACCAGACCTACCTACGTATTAAAACAATGCTGATATTTTAATTATAATATAATATATGACATTGTGTTCATCAAGGTCTTCATACTTTCAGTTTTTACATACCTATCATGGAAATCTAATCGCTATTAAGGAACTCATTCGATTGTGATTTACCGAAACGGAAATGATATAGGCACCAATTCATCAGTTAAAAATAAATAAATTGGTTATCATGCAATTTGATGCTCATCACTCGCTATTAGTTTGTTGTTTACTAGTGCATACATTGTTACACTTAAAAGTAACCATAAGTGGTAAGTAGGTAACTAGACCAGAATAGAATAGAATAAAATAATCCAAACTATATGTTTTTTAAGTTTGTCACTATCTTTTAAACCGTCTTTAAATCGTCCTTGAAATCCATTACTACTACACATTGTTTATTAAAGTATTTTATGTTGACGCCTCACACCATCGCAAGAGGATGCTTCCAAAATCACCAAAGAATGTTAATCTTCTGTGATACTTGTCAGCATTTAGATTATGCGCTTTTGAATGAAGTTCTACCCAGTGAGTGAGACAAAGAATCTGATTATCGTTAATTAGTCTCAAAAGAAAATGAAAATACAAACTTTCATTACACGCAACCACTTTAGAGATATATATGAATGTCTAGATAATAAATCAGCATTAAAACTGGTTCTTAAACGGCAAACCTATTGAGAGAAATTTACGTAAAAAATGAATTTATGTGTTATGAGACCCACAATATTGCGTCATAATTTTACCAGCTATCTGTCAGTAGATTTAATTTCTATTACTACAGACGGGCAACCGGTTAATATAGACATCTATTCCTACAATCTCAACATCAAAAATCGTAGAATATCCCTAGTCGTAGAAAAAGTCCTAGCTAGTACTAAGTGTTCATGTTTGTATGTTAGGCCACAGATAACATAATACTATACTAGTAGTTAGGCGAAATCTTTCGCTAGGTTTACACCACTGGTGTGGGACATAGACAGAGTGTACACGCGTACAGTGAGCAGTGAACGGTTGCCAGTACTTATAATCAGAATACCGAACGCTTCTTCGCATATCACCAATCTTATCTCCATCTAAATTCTGAGAACCTGGCTTGCCACCAGGAATATAACAGTTTTATGGTAGCCTTCAGGCTGATCATGGTACTTAATTTTCTAATCTTCCTATTAAGATACTAGTACCTCCTCATATAGAGAACCTGGGGTGCAATATATTTTTGTCTATATTCGCAATTAAAACCAAATCTTTGAAATAAGAGCCTTGGGCACGAATATTCAAAAGTTACGTCAACTTACGTCAAGTAAGGACCCAACCACCCAACTAAACCAAAAGCGTATTATATCGCCGTTAGTAGCATGAATTTCGCCTTACGGTATAAGCTATACCAAGTATTTGTTAAATCTTTAATACAGAAGAAAGTAATCTTTATTTAAAATGCAAAGAACTTATATCGTAAGTAATTTACATTATAAATTGATTTGAAATTGCATTTTAATTGTTTTATTTTTAGACGCAGCCATTTTACTTTTGACCACAAAACTGTGAGTAAGTTATTCTCAGTTTCTCCTGGTTCTTACGGTTACCTTATCAGTTTGTTCCATAAACTAAGATAGATAGAATATTCTTTATTATACACTATTAACAAAGTACAGTTAAAACAAATAATCATCTTACAAATCAAAGTATTGTTCTCTAATCGCTAAAAGCGATCTCTACCAGACAACCTAAAACTAAAATATATAATACTGGTCTCTTGTTGTGTGTGAAACAATAATACAGAAGTTGAAGTACCTACCTAATTGTTTTCTCACTTTCTATCTCTCAGACACTCTATAGGAGTTTCATTTTTCTGAAATAAAGTCTGTAGAGGGATATCTCTGTAAGAACGATAAGCTACTTAGTAGTCTCTGTTAGTCTATATAAATGGTCTATAACTATTTTCCTATGTTAAAATGCAAGTTATATTAACAAAACATTCGCTGGAAAAGTAAATTTTACGAACCTGAATTCTTGTCTTTCTCTGCGTTTCAAACGAGATGTACCTTTAGTATTAAATGGCACTAACTGAGTTTTATGTCGTCTTAAAAATATTTGCAGTACATAATTTAATATTAAAACATACAAAAATACACAAAAAAAACTCTTGTCGATTGCACCACCACCTTAAAAATACTTGCACTTCTCTATAATCAGCTGCTACAGTAAAGTAATGAATGCACACGTTAAAAAAAATATTCTTACTGCTGTTTTCTCTAAATTTGTGTAGTTAGCAAGACGTTCGTGCTTCAAAATTTTCACAAACCCCCATACAGCATTTTACCTCTACGTTAACTCATCATACAGATGAGGCAAAAAGTCCATTGTCGCAGGACACATTATGCTGTACAGCGATAATCGCGTATTCTTATTCCACACTCGCAGAGACACAACTCAATTTCTCCTGTGCTTTAGTATTAAGTTTCTCCCCGATCCAGTTTGTATGCTGGTGTTCAAACTACTTAGGTACAAGTGTTCTGCATCCTCTTAATATTTATTTATTTATTATACTTTATGCACAAGATGTACAAATGCGGATTTAATGCCAAAGGCAATGAATGATGTAGGTGCATTAAAAAATATTATAGAAAAAAATGTACACATAAAATCACACCTATACACGTATAATTTATTTAGATATGTATAATACATAGATACATACAAACATAATTGATATATACTTACATATTTCTACAATTTTGATAACTGCCAGTTTAAGAAAGAGGAGAGCTCGAACCTCCGTTTTGAACAAAAGGCTACTAGGTGCCATCGTAATTTAATGACTAGAATGAATAAAATGACTAGAACATAAGATTGTTTGAAGAGCGAAGATTTCAGTTATGATTGGAGCACAATAATGGAAGATAGAGGAGAAGTAGGTGAGTTGAGAATTAAATACAGGGACAGACAGATATGAAGGAGAAGTAGGTGAGTTAAGAATTGAATACAGGGATAGACAGATATGAAGAAGTGGGTGAAGAAGTGGTTTTGAAGCTTTTTTGCACAATATTTTATAATTCACGCCATTGTACTGATCAAGTGTCGAAATGGGCTGTGTGCCCCGGGACATGTGCGATGCTCATATCGTCACACTTTACAAGGGCAAAGGCGACCGCGGTGACTAACTGCTATCGCGGAATATCCCTTCTCAGCATCGTCGGCAAAGCTTTTACCAGAACTATCCTAGGCAAATTACAAAAACTCGCCAACCGCGTGTATCCTGAGGCACAATGCGGCTTTAGGTCTCAACGGTCTACAGTTGACATGATATTTTCTCTTCGTCAACTACCCGAAAAATGTAGAGAGCAACAGAACCCGCTTATCGTTGCGTTTGTCGACTTAAACAAGGCTTGATACTGTGAGCAGTCATTCCACAAGGGCACAGAGGCCACAGTTCTGCACAACGGCGACTCGTCTACGCCGTTTGACGTGCGCAGAGGAGTTCGCCAAGGCTGAATTTCGGCACTGACCCTGTTTGTTATTTTCTTTTCTGTGCTTCTCAAGGTTGCTTTCAGCAATAAAGAACAGGGCATCCACCTACACACACGATCCGATGGTAGACTGTACAACCATCTCCTGTCTGCTCCTGTCCTGTCTCCTTTTCGTAGATAGCCTCCTTTTTGCTTGTTTGAATTTTAAACTTGATCTCAATTGTTACTAATGTTATTTCATTGTGAAAAATGTTCCTAATTGCTATAATACAAAAACACATTTTTAAAACATTCTTAATTTCCTTTATTCAATGACAGTTCAAAAGTGCCCATTACGTGACCGTCGCTGCTAAAACAAGCACTCCGGCGTTAATTTCAATTTATTGTCCAGTAAGATCTATAGCTTAGTGGATAATAAATTGTACTTTTTGTCACATAATGGTTGAATTAAAAATTACAAACCACAAAGCCGTCAGATAGCAATTGCTATCTCTACTCTTGGTACGCGGTTAATCCGGCACTGGCTGTCAAAGAACATAGGATAGCCTATCCTATGTTGTTTGTTTACTTACTCTTTTCGGAATCAAAATTACCTATCCTAGATAGATAGGTAATTTTCATCCCGAAAAAAATAGATACTGTTCCCGAGAGATAGTTAATTGATTGACAAAATCTACATTAATGCGAGCAAAGCCGTGTTCAAAAGCCAACTATTAATTATTTAAAAGGACTTTTAATACAGTTTTCAAATCTAATAGGGAGTAGGTATCTACATAAAAATACCTCCCTTACCAATATCATTCTGTAAACTCTATATTTCATACAATATTTAATAATTATTCTGTTACTTTGGGTATCAGTGATACCCAAAGTGATAAAGACCCCCGAACGTCGACCTCAATCTACAAGGGTTCCATGTGACCGGCAAAAAAAATTGGGGGTCCGTGAGATATAAATGTCCTTGATAGTACATCAAGTATCACGATGTTACCTCACCGCCGCATACTTGAAGTAGATGTCCTTGTTCATTCTTTTCTCAAACATTCGCAAAGACAACATCGACGGACAGGACGACTCAGTCTTCCACTAACTTGTTTAATTCATCAACCAATAAATACGAATGTGAGGAACAGACGAGTTCATTTGTTTCCGGAGTATTAAAAAAGGAAGCTTAGGAAATGGTGCTACAGCTTTAAATATATTATGTGCTCGCGAGTAAATAAACGCTTAGTAGCTGCTCTTAAATACCTTTTTAAAAATAAAAAGAAGTATTTACGAGCAGCTACTAAGCGTTTCTCCCTCAGCCCAACCAATCGTTGCCACCGTATTAGAGCGGGAGAACGCCCTGCGAAGTTCTGGTCAACAGACAAGAACGAAAGTAGTTTTTTTTGCTTGTTTTAAATTTTGTATTATATTTATAGTAAGTGATAATTTTGGATATTTTGTTGCTGTTTAATACTTGTAATTTCTTATAATTTAATGTACAGTAGGTAGGTCTGTTTCTTTCCATGGGCATTTTTCTCAACCGTCATTGGGTCACAATGAATCATTTTGATATGGAGTAATACAATGGATGAGTAATCAATTATAACTTTCATATGCCAAACATGCCAGATATTGCAAAAATTACCCTGAAACAAGTTTCTGGATAATAAGCAATGAGAGAATAAGGCATGTACCACTTCCATATTGACTTTTTAACTATTATTTTCGTTAATTTGGTATAAATTTTATACACACATGATTTGATTTCAAGTTGAAAGGATAATTTTTATAGGTACCTATCACTAAATAAGTAGGCATATTTATTGTTAATTGTTGGTATCTTGATAATTTTTATTTCATAATGAAATTGCGTAAATTTTTAACCCCTGACGTAAAACGAGGATTATTATAAGTTTAACGTGTGTATCTGTGTATATGTGTACTTGTGTCTGTCTGTGGCATCCACCTTTTTAGATTTCTGTGGTGGCATCATAGCTCCCAAACTGATTAATTGACTGATTTGAGTGCGGTTTTTTTTTTGTTTGAAATGTGACTTGATCGAGTGTTCTTAGATATAATTTAAGAAAATTAGTTAAGCCGTTCGAAGATCATTAGGTCTGTCATGTATGAATAAAAAAAATTAGGATTGTATTAAGTAACCCAATCCTACAGTATTACAGTGGATCGTTGTCCAACTTTGTTGTCAAAGGCTATATGTATCTTGTAAATTTATGTATTACTCGTCAAGAAGTGAGTTTTTCTCTAAGAATTAATACTCTTCCTGTAATTTAATTAGAGAAAACAGTGATTTACCAAAAGTACCTTGTAACTGTTAGGTAAACGTTATCCACTGTTACGGTACCCACTCTCCCTACTTAGGTATTAAAAAGTATTTTTTAAATGCAATTTGAGGTAAGTAGTTTTTGAGGGATGTGCCTAAGGTTTGTTATACGCGTAGATTACACATCATAAGATTCATGGGAGCGAAGCAAATAACGAAACCATAAAAATAAACTAAATTCTACAATGGAAAGGTAGCAGACACAATTGTTTATAATAAATAACCGTGGGCAATGTCTTCTATTCTTTTATTACTATAATAATAACGACTCGTTAGGTTCTTAAGCTACGCTCCAAGGTTTTCTGCTCGCATGATCTTAAGCTGGCCACTAAGATATCGGTGTATATGGCAATTGTGCTGCCAAACCTCCTATACTCCTCTGAGACGTGGTGTGTATACCGCCGCCACATTCGCACTCTGGATCGCTTCCACCTTAAATGCCTCCGTTCCATCATGAAGATCAGATGGTCCGATAGAGTACGAAACACTGAAGTTCTGCGACGAGCCAACGTTGATGGTATTCAGGCCTATTTAATGGCGTTGACAGCTTCGGTGGTGCGGTCACGTATCTCGTATGGTAGAGGAAAGAGTGGCAAAGCGCATCTTCTACTCTGAACTGGAGGAGGGCAAGCGGAATCATGGCGGTCCCCTCCTCCGGTACAAGGATGTCCAAAAGCGACATATGAAGAGATGCAACATAGAGCCATCTCGTTGGGAACGTTTGGCAGCACAGCGGCCAGAATGGCGCACGATGGTGAACAGCCAGGTAAGCGAATTCGAGGTTCTGCGTAAAGCTGACCTTGATACCAAACGCGACCGGTTAAAGGCTCGCCCACCTGCTGCCATAACATATAATTACGAGAACGGCGTACTCACGTGCCCTCACTGTGCACGGTGTTTCGCTGCGAAGATAGGCTACGTAAGCCATCTTTGAGCGCACCAGCGCCTTCTCTCCGACTAGGAGTCGAAGTGGTCACCATGGCCGAAATCGGTCGGAACAAACAACAACAACAAGCTATGTTTGTGCAACATCTGTAGTAGTCAGGGGCGTAGCTACCGCCGTATCAGCCGTATCAATGATACGGGGCCCCGGGGCTACAGAGGCCCCTAACGTGTGTAAGTAAACATTAGTAAAATGTTACTTAGTCTCGTGCTTCCCGGGAAAAAAAACATATAATAAAAATGTCATACGTGCCCATAGAGTTTCCACTTCAGAAATGACCAAAATCAAAAAAGCAATCTCTTCTTTCCCGGGTTAAGCATGCGCCCAAAAGTTGGTAACATCCTAAGTACATCGGTTATTGCGGGATTCCCCCGTATTTTTGTGTCCATTTTTTGTGTCTTTGAGAAATCTTTACCGTTCATTTGGGCCCCCCAACTAATTAGTTAACTAGTAATCTGTAGTAGTACTGTTTAAGGTTCTAACACACACACACACACACACACACACACATACACACACACACACACACACACACATACACACACTCCATACAGATCTCACTTATCTGGAGTCTGGAGAGGCTGGTAATCTGTCATACAGGTTTACCTAGTACAGATACCAGTCTCTCACACAGATCCACCTTCTGAACAATGTACACTCACATTTTTGATTTGATTCTGTAACCACTTTCTGTGTGAGAGAGAAAATAAAATGATTTGATTTGATTTGATTTGATTTGATTTGAAGGTTCTAAATTGTTTTAATTAACTAGTTATTGTTAAACTAATATATACCATTGTCAAAATATGTTTTTTATTAACTACCTACTAAATTCAGATTGTTTTATTCTTTCAAATTTATAAGGGTACCTACCTGAGGATATGCTTTCGGAATCGGACAAACTTAGGAATACCTAGGTAAATCTAATTTTTGGCCACTAACGCTAAAAACGACACGGTTTACCAACAGTACCTACAATACCGACCTACCGAGTGGATGAGAAAATATCGTTTGTACTTATATATTATTTATGACACTTCCTAAGGACACAAATGTTGTCGCCACATCAAAAACTCTTATTTATTTTATTAAAAATAGGGACAAACTATAATAGATGATAACACAGTTCACTATTACATATTTAATAAAAATAGACATTATTTTAACTGGTTATACCGGAAACGCAATACTATTGGTCGACTGATAAATATTAACGAATAGTGGGATTATAAAAAGGATTATAAAGTGGAGAACTTCACTTGAGTGCGGATAGAGGTACGAACAACTTGGCAGTTACAGTGATTTTCATAGTTTACTAGCAACCCGAAAGCCGCATGAAAATCCGTTCAGTCGTTTTTCAGTTTATCGCGAACAGACAGACAGACGCGGCGGGGGAATTTGTTTTATAATATGTAGTGATATGTAGTGAAGATTTTTATAATATGATTTTTTTTCATCATTAGCTCAGCTACATGATATGATGATGAATCTAAACGCAAAAACCTCATAAAGTACTGAAAAGTAAATAGAAACACTATTCGTTCCTACAATTTTCGAAGATTTCTCTCAATTTTATCAGGATCTCATCATCAGATCCTGACTTCCTTGATATGGGACCACCCTTGAGGTACCCCATCTAACAAAAAAGAATTATCAAAATCGGTTCGGCCCGCCAACCGCTCTGCCTCCGCTTTTTAAATCTCTGATATCTTCTAAGATATTCATTTTTATTATATGCTGTAAAGGGCAATTTTGATCTACATGAAATGCACAACGTACCTAATGTATTTAATTGTATTTAATTGTACTGTATTGTTTAAAATAGTTTGATAAATAACTCATAATTTTTTTGTATTATGTAAAAGATAAAAATGGTTACTGTGGGTTACCCTTAGGAGATAAACATATACCATCGCGGACTTTTTTATTGATCTTTTTAAGATATACAATTCCGTAGTACATTAATTTGATCTATCTCGTAAAGTTTAGCCAGCGTTTGCAATGTAAGTGCAAAAATATGTTTGTTACGACATGACATTACAAATCTTTGAATTTCTCGACTTTTCTCTACAATAATATGCATGTATACTACATATAAACCTTCCTCTTGAATCACTCTATCCATTGGTGAAAACCGCATGAAAATCCGTTCAGTAGTTTTTCCGTTTATTGCGAACAGACAGACAGACAGACGCGGCGGGGGACTTTGTTTTATAATATGTAGTGATATCGGTAGTTTTGAGACCGTTTCTTACACGAACCAGTATTTAATCTGGCACTGTTTCACATTCAATATTAAATACTATTCTTAATGTTTGAATAAAAGTTGTCGCGTTTGTTTAAATGTTATTTTACCCTTTTTTGTAAAAAAAAATACCAAAACATGGAACAGCTGCAGGGAACACAACAAAGCTCTTAAACTATTGCCAATTCACATGGCCAATTACTTGCTGCAATTAATACAAAAAAAAATCTAAATAAACTTAAGTGGCCCGAGATCGAATTAAAAAAAACCATTTTAAATTTTAGGACGACTTGAATTTAAAAATACCCACTTTAGCCAATCTTATCTTGGCCAAGAAACAGTTAAGATAGTTTCTAGATATTTTTGATTCAAGATATTCTGTTGTGCTGCTTGGGAATATAAAGTAAGTATATTATCTAAGTATTATCATCCGCAGTACCATGAACTTAGTATAAGTAAACTAAGATTATTCGCAGTCCAAGCTTAGTTTAGTCGTAATATTATATTTGTATATCCCTAATATTCCAGATTATTTTTAAGCATTATTATGACTGCACAGGCGGCGCAATGGTTAAAGTGGTCGCCTCTCTACTACACCGTGCCGAATATTGTGGGTTCGATTCTCACACGGGACAAAAAATTGTGTGATCCTCAAATAATTGTCCCGAGTCCGGGTGTTCTTTATGTCCGTTGTTTCAATGTTTGTAAAGCTTTAAATTCTAGTTAGTAAAGTATTAACAGGAAGGTATCTTTAAAAAAAATCTATTTATCTGAATTTTAATATCTGTACGGTATTACAGATAAGAATTCTTAACATTGTGATACCACGTTTTTATTTTATCAAAAGCAATACATATTATTATTCACTGTCAAGAAATGTCCTTTAAGATAATTTTTATTCCGGTTTTATGAGTCGTGAAGATTTATGCTCAAATTATTGCTGCTCGACTAGTCTAGCATACAACATACTCATTACTACATTAGACTGATACTTCTGCTGATGAGAAGAATCACCACAACCGTGTTATAGAAAGGGACATAGTACAACATATCTGCAAGCTATAGGTACTACTAATATTACGAATACAGGTAACTGTGTGCTAATTACGAACCCCATTTATTTGTATAGGATATTATATACCTAATAGAATAGTTAAAACTTATCTCCACACACACTCCACTTACGGTTTACATATCCAAATTAATGTAGCGTGTGGGTACTGACCCAGACTATAGATAATAATGTTGAAATGATTGCAATATTTAAACCAGCGTACAGACTAAAGAACTGTCCATAAAATGTTTGTGACGGCATAATTTATAATGTACCACGGTACCGGCCCTCTCTTTTAAATGTCGATGTAATAGGCTTCGAAAATACCTGCAGTTAAACCCGGAATATACCAAATTTCTTTATACTTATATGTATAAGTATATAGAGGAAAACGTAGACAAACCACGCTTCTAAGTTTTTCTAAGAAAAAACACAATAACATGCTAAGTACATAATGTCACAACTTATTAATCATCAATGACTCAGAACTATAGATATACTTAATTAAGTATAGGTACGTGGTACGAACAAGATTTAGGTAATTAAAACAACAATTAGACTTACATCGTCCGGTGGAAAGTCGTAACATTCAGAAATTTTTTGATATAACTCCTTTACATTGGAAAATCCAGATATCAGACCCAAGGGACTTCCGTGTGCCTGTTGACAGTGAAATACTAACTGTGATTTCTGTCCATTGTTATTATCCACTCCATTTGACTGCGTATGAGGGTCCTCCACGGGAGGCTGTGGCACTGGAGGCGGTGCATATTTGGGCGCCTTTTTCTTAAATAACGACATAGTAAAAGAGCACTACGTAACGGTAACAAGTTTTCCTTTAACGCAAACGTCAGTGCGCACACATTCTCTAACCGTCCACTATAAAATTTTAAACACTACACGCTTATCTTGAGAGACCTTTAAAATATATAGTCGCGTCATACATAGCACATGATAACTTATCATCCAATAGCGATATTGGGTAAGATTATGCGATGTTTAATCGGGAGCAAACGCGGAACGCGCTGCGGCATAGAGTGCGCACAGCCGACAAACAAACGACTGACTGGCTTTCCGCTGCCTGCCTGCTCAATGCTGTGACGGGGTCGGGCTGACGGACGGCTACAAAACCCAGTGCACGCCCGCGCCTCGCACTGTGTCAGCTAAAACGGCATTATACGTCATCACAATCATCTAATACGATTGCGACAGGTCCGTCATTAACTTAAACAGGCTGGGAATGGAAGTATACTAATTGTTTAAAAGATTGTGCAACTAATTCCACCATCACTTGAGAATAAATCATGATTTAATGAAATGTAGACTATATTTTTTACAAAAGACATTAAAATAAATGTTCTTTACGACTTTTATTTCGAAGTGACTTTAAAATAAGTTCTTCAATATAAGTTTACAGCTGAAGAACAATCTCGGTATGACCTGAAAACATACAACTACACAAGCCATACGAGCATTATAAAAACCCGCGCCCTAGAAATGTCTGCCCCTATGCGTAATCTGTAACTTGTGCTAGTGGCCCGCGAGCCAGCAACAGATTGTCATGACCAATTTCCTCTCGGGCGAAAACTCAAAATGCTTCAGAGAGTTGTATCATGAAGCCTCGTGAACGTCAGCGGTGGTTCCGTCGGGGGGTTGAGAAAACAATATTTTTAGTCATTCCCTCCCGATTGAGAATTGCATCAAATTATAGCTGACCCAATATCTTGAAGAAAAAGAAAAGTCAGCTGACTATACATCAGCTGGTCACATGAACCTGAAAAAAAAAAAACTTGAGAGGTGCCAATTGACACCCGGATGGAACGAAGTTCCTACCGATTAATTAGTGAAGGAATTGTAATCAAATTTTATTTCTTTTACTATAGCAAAAAGTGTCGTTACAACTTTTGGTCTTAATTTTTTCCGTCTAGCCCCCTTTCGTAACGCGCGATAAGGAACTTCGTTCCAATATGTAAACTTACAGTGATTTCTTCTCAATTGAAAATTTGTCAGATGACAGTTTATACGGTCTTGTAAATAAATAAAAATGTCAGCTGGCTGTATCTCGGTGGAAATTAACAAGTTAGCGATTGCGGAGCATTTGCTGGAGTCGAAGTACCGACAGTATGATTAAAAAATAAAAATAGTGAAGACCAATTGCGGGTAATTACTGAAATTCGCACTTCACGGACGCGTCGCTGAGCTCTCATCAGTCCACTCGTGACCACGATCGGTGCAATTCGATCGAAACGTCGGATAACCAAGAGGTATTGTACCTTTTAAATATTATCGCGATTAAGTCCCGAGTTACACATCTGATATGTATCAAAGTCGCCAAAGTTTAAAAACAATTAGGTATCATATTTACAATCGGCTCACAAAATTTTCATCGGGCACGATATGACGTATCTAAATTTATTCGACATTATACTCCATACACTAACTGAAAGATATATTTTATTATAATGTTTCGATGAAATCAATATTCTTTATATTGTAGATACAGAATTATTAAAAATTAAAAACTGTCAGTCGTAGGACTGCACGTCAGAAGTGAAAACATAACTTCACAATGTATTTGCATATACATATACATACACACACATCTGTATATATATAATTAGGATAAAAATAAAAAGTAGGTAATAACATATCTAAATGTATACATAGGGTACACTGGAAGTTCTGCGCTCCTGGCCGCTTATAAATGTTTGAAATTCGAATGTTATTTTTTTAAATATAATTAAGAAACTCGGCTCCGTCTTACGAATTTTCGATCAGGTCACGTGTCCTGATGCGAGTTTAACATTTTTTACCCATCCCAAAAAGTGCACAACGCCGCTAAAAAAGTTTTCACTTTAAAAAATTAAGAAATATTGTGATAAGTAAATCAACTAATTTATAATTTATTGAAACTTATGTTACAAAGTATTTACTTCAAAAAAGTATTTTTAATTTTGTAATTAATAATAATAATAATTTTATTGGAACCAAAAAACAATGTTTACAATATTGACATGTGCATGAAAATAACTGCTTTACTGAGATGCATGAAAATAACTGTGTCGCAGTTATTATCG
The DNA here is from genome assembly GCA_963859945.1 of Euplagia quadripunctaria. Lineage (NCBI taxonomy): Eukaryota > Metazoa > Arthropoda > Insecta > Lepidoptera > Erebidae > Euplagia > Euplagia quadripunctaria. Next base: position 15,618,507 of record OY982562.1, on the reverse strand, counting down.
CCCATTTACTCAGTTTCGCTCTCGCTTTGACTCGTGTTATTTTCATCTCTTTCTGATTCATTGTAAATTTGTAAGCTGATTATAAATATGATCCTGTAAGTAAAAAAACATCTGCGGACAGTATGCTTAGGGAAAACTCGTCAACTGGTGCATTTAAATAGGCGATAGATGCTTCCGTCTGGTTCCTGCGTTACACCGGCATCAGCTGACAATCTTTCTACCGAGATACAGCCAGCTAACATTTTTATTTATTTACAAGACCGTATAGACTGTTATCTGACAAATTTTCAATTTCGAAGAAATCCCTGAAAGATTACATATTTTTTTTCGGGTCCATGTGATCAGCTAACGTAAATCCACCACCTTATAGTCAGCTGACTTTTCTTTTTCTTCAAGATATTGGGTTAGCTATAATTTGATACAATTCTCAATCGGGAGGAAATGATAAAAAAAAATTTTTCTGCTGCTGCAGGAGGCTGCTGCTCCTCAACCCCCTGACGGAACCGCAGCTGACGTTCACGAGGCTTCATAGAACAACTCTCTGAAGCATTTTATGAGTTTTCGCCCAAGAGGAAATGACTGACGAAATTTGAACCTGGTTCGTGGACTATAGGGATACAGTTGGATAGTTTGCTTTTAGGCTTAAAACAGTTGTAGGAAAACTTAATTAACAATTCTACGGGCATTGTACCTATACACAGGATAACATTCTTTAATAAGTATTTTAAGTAGATATACATAATACGGAAAGACATTCATCTTATTCATTATAATTCCATATTTAAACTATGCCTCAGGCCAGCGCAGCTTTGATGTTCTTAAGGTAAGGTATGATTTACAAACACACCTTTTATGTTTCTACATGTCCGGCCTGGCACACTTATCCAGCAAAAAAGTTAACGTGGTGGCAAACGTAACCTGCCACTAAATTATAGGTAGGTAAGTAGGTAGGTACATGGTTTACGCTCGAACTCCAATAACTGATTTGCTAGTAAACGTGACAAACAGTTGGAGCAGCTTATAGAAGTTTGTGTATTGGCTACTGTAATTATTAACCAGTATTATTTGTTACAATTGCAGTGTTAGGTGGCACAGAATCAGAGTTGTTTGGACTGTGATAGCATTTTTAGCCACATTCATTTCGCCCATGAGCCTCTATGGAAACGGGTCCCCCACACATCCTTTGCAATGTGTCTGTTTTGTAGAATGGTGAAAATGGTTTTTCCTCATTTGCTATTACTCAAAAGCCTAGTCGGTCTCAACCGACTCGACATCAGGATAGTTGTAGGAAGGAACCATGACGGGCCACCTGCCCCTAAACCGGTACCTATTGCGACCACCACCATATATGCAGAGGATGTCTCAACGCGGAGGAGACGGCCACCCACGTTATTCTGGAGTGCGAGGGAGTGGCCATACAACGGACAAATACAAATATCCTCGCGGGTGTGAGGTCGCTTCTAGAAGTCTAAATGCTCCAGAAGGCTTCTGCTTCTGGAAGGAGCTAGGCTAGGTCAACTAGTCAGCCTTATCTGAACGCATTGGACCGCCCGAGTCTATATGCGGAAACAGAGCCCTACCTATTCAAAAGCCTATAATATGTAATAGTAATAATATAATATGTATATAGTGTGTACCTACCTACCCATATCTTCAATCATATATTTGATCAACGTCATAGTACTTATAATTTACGTTTGCTTTTGTCAATGTGGTTACTCCATACGTCATTATATTATTTGGTCTCAGTTTCCCTACATTTAGTATGTAGAAGTCGAAAACAACACAACACAAATTACGTCTAACCTATAACAGGTCAGTTTAACAAACGCGTAACACATATTGTGAAGCCATAGGAAGCACCGAAGTGGTTTTCCAATATTTGATTCCATGTTTCCTCCATGTCGGTAGATTATGGGTGCGCTCAAATAGTGCAGACTCGTTTGTTTTTCCCTTAATCACTAATGTATTTTTTTCTGATCCACCACCAAATATTTCTGTTTGCATTAAGTAGTTATAAGGCGGTGAATAAATCACCACCGCCGCAGACTTGTACAGAGGATGGGACGCTACCGAGTCCGTTTCGGGTTTTTGAATATGGTAATCACATTGAACACTATTAGTACGGTAATAATAATTTATGTGATTAATTATGTATTTCCGAATTATTTATTGTGTTAACATACTGGACTAAGTATGATCGATCTGGAATCCTAATATCTGAAGACAATAAATGATTTAGTACTGGATTGGATTTTTCTAATACATGTACTTATGTACTTACTTGTTAATATAATTTAATATTTAGTACATAAATAACTAATTACAATATCCAGCAACCAGGCACTGCGCTGCAACACATGTGATATGCGGTGTTATTGTATCATTGTCCATTTGGCAAACAAGATGCAAAGCGATACCTACCGGTATATCGCCTATAAACACTGACAACACCGGTTTTGTCTTAAGTAGTGATATGGACCCTAATCGTCAGTAAAAATTGCTTTTCCCTGCTGGCACTGATGTCAATAAGTCTTATAAAGGTATTGCTACAGCCAAGTTTACTCCTATTGAAACAGCACGCGGCTCATCGGAAAGCTAATGAGTCTTTGAAGCTGTTTAAAAACCGCGTCTCCGGTGTTTGTTGTTCAATTGGGTTTATCTATCCATCGCTTATTTTCGTTAAGCGAAAGAGTTTCCGTGTACATCTTGATTCCAGGAACTATAATAATGGAGCGCATCGTTATCGTTTTGCATATTTGGAGTCAATTGGTACTAACTTGACTAATTAAACTAACATTTTGGCGTAGTTATCGAATACTTTGTCTGAGATAAGTGTCAAACCCTTTTTAGCGTTTAATGTCTAAAAACGAAATAGATAAATAAACAGATTAGTAGACAAGTGTATTAAGATTTATCGAACGTTAATTCTATTTGATATTGAGGGTTGATCCGAATATCGGCAAATATCAAGTAATCACGTTTTTTTTTGTAAGAAAGTAACCTAAAAATCACTCAGACCCTTCATATAAATCTCTCTGGATTAGAATAAGTACCTATTAAATAATAACAACTTGACACATCTCACACACGGCCGTGTGATCCCAAACTAGGCAGAGCCTGTACTATGGCAACCAGGCTGCTGATAAACATACTTACATATTTCTAAATACATACATACTATAGATAAATTACACCCAGGCACAGAACAAATGATCATGCTCATCACACAATTTTATTATTTGTCCTGGGTGGGAATCGAATCAAAATCCAACCGCAATCAAGCAATTAATATTGTGCGGCGTTGTTTGCCAATGACCATAAACCGGCCAAAACTGCGCGAACGGCTAGTACTCAACATAAACAAATCGTCGGCTTAGGCCGACGATTTGTTATGTTATGTGCCAAGTGTGTGTAAGGCAATCGCTATATCTAACGTTCCTTTAATAGCAAAAGCGGTTAGTGATCTCCAATTTGAAATGAGAAAAGACTAAAAAAGACGGCCCTAGTAATTTACTCATTTCTTGCGATGCAGTAGTACTAGTAGTGCAGTGCAGTAGTACTACTAGTAACTAGTAACGTCATCTATGGAACTCTAGTGAAAACAGCACTTGCCTTTTACATTAAAATTTACGAGAAATGAAATATTACAACTTTTACAAATATGAAGCTTGAAGAACTTATACAATGCCAAATACATTTGGTATTACAATATATTCTACAAAATGAGAGAATCTGAATATTCCGATACTTAAAACTTGCTTAAAAGAAATAAAAATTCTAAAATAGCTTTTAAAGATTTATTTTAGCAGTAATTTACGACGAAGCCACAGCTTTTTTGGGGGTAGGTTTACCCTCTTTGAAACCATTGCGGAAACGCCTCCTTACAATTTTCAGGTGACGCATGCGGCCGGTTCCTGTTGTCTTCCTACGTTTGGCCTTCACTGACCAGTGATCTGAAAATATTTATTTTGAAATAAGAGTAAATTCAAAATTTGGTATCTGTTTACATTCAGTCTCAGTGGATTCGTAAGTGCAATACTCGAAAAGTAACAATTTTAATAGTAAAAAAATTTGACTGCAGAAGAGCAAAATAGAGTTTTGATGATTTTCAAATCTACATGTCTCAGGGTTTTAAAGGTAGATATTTTTACTTTTTGTAACCATTTGTTGAGTCGCGAAATAAACATTTAAACCAATTTATGAAAATAAACATTGTTTTTTGTTTGACTCACATATGTATGTGACAATGGCATTCAAAAACTTAATGTGTTTCACCTTTTCCAGTTTCAAGGAGAAAAGTAAACAATTTGTAAACCTGTTTTAAAAAAATGTGATTTACTGGGGTTTGCTAGTACTAGTAGTTACCCATCCAGAAGTCGAATTTTGACTGTAATTCATTAAATTACCAATAACAATGTTAACCATATGAGGAAAAATAAACTTAAAAACAAATTGATTAAACTAAAGTTCGCCAATAGCTTCTAAGCAAAAAAATAAGAAAATCTGTTGACAAACAGAAGAGAAAAAGGTACTGAACGGTTGTTTCCCTTATTGTACTATACCTATATAATCGATATAAAATGTATTATAGATTTACTACATAAACATGCATGTAAATAGCCCATATATCTACATTAATTATGTTTGAGGGGAATGAATAGTTGGAATAAAATTTCTCATTTTAAACATCCCTTATTCAATATAGCAATTACCATGATTCCTATAATATACAAGCAGACACATTAATGTAAATAACAGTAAAAAAATAATAGTACATTGCTTATCATATAATATCTTAAATGTAGGCCAAATTGCCTATCAAGTGCTTTTAAAATTTATTATTTTTTGTTTATTCTCTGTAAGTGATTATTGTCTTTAACCGTAAGTTCTTTTATAAAGTTATACATGGCAGGGATTTATGTGGACAGGTGTAGGTGGTTCTCATCTTATATAGAAAATAGTAGGATTGTGCTGCAGGGATTATTCTCAGCGCCGGCCCTAGCCCTTGATCAGGGTAAAGCAAGATTATAATTGAGTGCCCATAATTACAATTTATTTATAATAATTATAATTAAAAAAGGCGCCATCAATAAAAAAAATATTTCTAACTGAAAATTGTTTTTGCATTTGGATTGTTGGCGCCCCTTGCCACCTGGTGCCTAGTGCAACCGCTTCACTCGTTCTGTTTTAATACTTAGATCTGACTTCGTTTTACTTTAGATATTCCAAATTAAATGTACTATCATGCCAAAATATGGAGACATTAAACTTAAGACAACCCATCGAGCAACATTTAAAGATTAGAAAATAAAGTGGTAATGTTGTTATAACGGTAATTAATAAGTCGACTGCAGAACAAATCTACTTATTTTGTATAATATCTACATATTATAATGTAGTTTAGTTTTATTATATTTATTTAGTCATAATTATTAAAACTAGAGATCATCAAAGTTTGACCATAATTCATTAAACAGGTGGTTCCTCTAAAAGATAGAGTATAGAAGAAAGTTTGAAAAGATGTATGTATACATCATACAATATATATTAGACGTGTATCTGAACTTAGAAGTGTCTCTTTAATCCAGGTTATATTATAGGCTTTAGGAGTATCCAGACTTTGGGTCGGTTTGACAGATAGGCTATGATTTTCTCATTTTAAACCTAGGTCAGGTTTAAAATGAGAAAATGATATTGTGAATTAAAGTTAAATAGAAGTATAATTCCTTGACTGGTAAATGTGTAAGTTCGTACCGAGAATCAAAATATTATAAGTCCGGTGTCGTTAGTACTTACAGGAACGCAGCTTAGCGGCAGGGTATCCACACTGTGCACATTTGGATTTCTGGATGTGATACGATGATCTACCGCATCTCCGACACAGAGTGTGTGTCTTATTACGACGCTTACCAAAGCTCGACGTTCCCTTCGTCTGAAATAAACATTATAGGTTATGTCTATGAAACCCGTATATTTCACTAATAATTGTAAAATGCATTGTAAATAGCCAGAACACAATTTATGTTGATAATTTCTAATGAAAACATTTCATATATATCAAGATTAAAAAAGATTTAAAATACACAAACTATACAGTACCATCTTGTCACTATTTGACAAGCCAAGAGAAAACAAATATGTCAGAAAATACTGGCAATGAAAACAGAGTTAGGGGTTGCCAGATCATTTTAGAGTCGAACACAAAGAGCAATAATTACTAGCTCTTATGGTACGTTTACACGCTCGCGTTCAATCCAACATTCAATGAGCACAAGCACGTGCACAAGTATGTGAACAGGCTGTTTGTCTAAGCATGCATAAATGTGCTCGCGCTTGCCGCAGACCGGGACGACTGTCGGGTGCGTTCACACGCTCACGTTCAAACCGACATTCAACGACACAAGCATGTGAACAGGCTGTTTGTGCATGCTTGCGTGAATGTGCTCGCGCTTGGCGCCGGCGCCGATCGGGATGACCATGACTGTCGGTTTTTTAATGATGCGTTTACACGCACGCCGTGCAGCCTGGCAAGCAGCCCGGCATGCAGCTTGCCATGCAGTCTGGCACGCAGCCTGCGCCAGGGTTGCCAGAAGTGCCAGATTGTATAATTGGATACAAAATTCGTATAATTTGGTCATCTTATGTGTCCTGTTTGTATGGTAGAATGCATTGTATAATTGGATACAATATCCTTACTGACGCTATAAATAAGTACGCACATACACATAGAGTTAAAGTTGAAACACCTTTATATTTATTACTTAGTAATATATTATATTGTTAAAATATTTATTGAAATCCCCATAGAGTGACGAACTATAGTTGTGGTTTGTACAACACTAATTTTGTATAATAGTATGTGATTTTGTATAAGTTCTGAGGCTCGGTGGTATAAAATATTTTGTCCTTACTGGCAGCCCTGATTCACACGCTCGGACACATATTGAATCTGTATTAAATTTAATTGTGGCGTGGATACACGACAGGACGGTAGGGTGTTGTGCCCATGTTTTGACCATTGTTTGGTTCTTGGGCTGGGTATGTAAATGCAAATACATTGTGAAGTTATGTTTTCACGTCTGACGTGCAGTCCTACGACTGACTGTTTTTTTTTGTCTTTATGATGCTTATTTTGGGTAACACTCCAGGAAGCGTAATATTTGCTCGCTAGACCATTCCGACATATTTCTTATCAAAAATTAATTTGTCATCTTCGTAAAACTTAATTCAGTCATCACGTCGTCCGTTCGCCACAAAGATGCAAACTATACTAACGCGGCTGAGCGCCGAACGCGTGTGTGTGAACACACACACAAGCACATTCACCCTTTGATGTGTGTCAAAAAACCGACAGTCATCCCGATCGGCACCAAGCGCGAACACATTTACGCAATCATGCACAAACAGCCTGTTCACATGCTTGTGTCGTTGAATGTCGGTTTGAACGCGAGCGTGTCAACGCACCCGACAGTCATCCCGGTC